>JAECUM010029813.1:0-13733 GCA_016617855.1 Megalonaias nervosa
AAAAAAAAGAAGAAGAAGAGGTTATATAGTTTACCTCTTCAATCCTTTTATTTTTCTGTATACTCCATCCCACTCCTTTAACATTGTAAATTAACAAGCCTAACACGTTTTTTCAAGTCTTCTAACCTACCTGTCACAGCTGCAGAGAAACTGGTTCAGGACTACGTGGGAAAAAGTACACCATGCTGATGTACACTACTACCCAATCTCAACTCCACATCCGAGAGGATATGTACACCGCAAAGAAAAGATGTACATTCCCACACCACAGAGGACATGTACACCGAAAAGATGTACATTGCCACACAGACACAAATGTACACTGCCATCTGCCAACACGAAAAGATTAATAACTTGCCAATTCGAAAAGATATAAATAACTACACCTTTTGCCTGACAAACATCAAAGCAAGGGGCAGTCCAAGTCGCACTACTTGCTGCCCCATAAAACCCTCCCCCTCCCCCGACACGCATAGATATCTCGGACAAGCATTGCATTCACCGCCAACAATAACATACCTCTGTCAGTGTACGCCAATAACAAGGCAAGTGGCACCGCAGGCAGGCCTACCTGCTGCCACACAAACCCCTATACCCCGGACAAGCATTGCGCACACCGGACAAACATCCCAGGCCTCGGACAAGCATACGTACAACTGTCACAGGGTCCGGACAAGCTCTTCTTGCAAAGAACAGGCGTGCTGAAAATATCAAAGGCAAGTGGCAGTCCAGGCTGGCATGCCTGCTGCCACACAAACCCCTTTCCCCACCGGACAAGCTTAGCATCCCTTGCACGGACAAACACAAAGGCAAGGTGCAGTCCAGGTAGCTCCACCTGCTGCACCACAAAACCCGGCCGGACAAACACTGCGCGTCTATATCGAGTTGCAATTACGCCTCGCAAGAAGGAGATATTGCAGTACCCAGCTCATATAGACAATAAACCCTCTCCTCACACCTCCCACAAGACAAGCGGACGGGTACTAAATGGGTGTTAGGTAAAACATACTAGCATACACCCGGGTGAGATCCTTATAGTAGCAAGACCGTGCTGACTTAACAGATTCCTCACTAACAACCCCGTCAAGGTGATAAATGTGGGAGTTGAGAGAGAGGGCCCCAAATATCACATAACCAAGGACCTTCAAATTGGTTCATGAAAATCCGACACAAACCTAGCATGATCCTTCTGACCACCCGCTCGTCTACAACAAAACCTTGCCAATCAAATTTCCAATTACGGATAAACATAACGGAAGGGCTAATCTCCCCCCAGATTGGGGAACAATTTCGGAAAAACGGACAAGTACACTATGTACATAAAATTCCAATTATATTTATTTTCTATCCCCCGAAATTAATAACCCTACAAATCCTCCACTAATTGAACGCGTGGCTTACACAACATTGGTATAAGGATGTCCATTAGCACAACTGGACTAGATTTGACACTAAAACCAACCATGCCGTTGGGTTGGTGCGCAGGCTGGTTGGTCTTGGTGGGCCTTGTCGGCTGTTCCGGGGGCGTTTTGTGGCGGTTTGCACGGCTCTTTCTTGGGTTCCGTCTCCTCCTTTCCTCGCCGGCTGTGTGGATGTGGACTGAACGTCAAAGGTCAGAGGTCAATCGGAAAAGCTATAACAAAAGCCCAGCACGGGGCTAAGTGCCTCTCTAGGGGAGCAATGTCGCCCAGCCTAGGGCGGCATCCAGCCATGGCCGAGTGCCTCCCTTCAGAGGTTATGCCCAGCCTTGGGTCTGGAGTGCCCCTATCGGGGCCTCTGGTCCAGCCCTGGACCTACAGTCGTAAAGCACATAGTGCATAAACGACTATAATCCCTCAGTCAGTCAGTCAGTCTGGCTACCCACGTTGACTAGCCAACACCTATCAAGATGGAAGTATTTAACCAATTAAAAGACAGTTGGTATTGGATGTTGGATGGATCATGCATACTGGATAGGCTTGAAAAGGAATGGAGATTCCCAGGCAGCCAAGACTTGGTTACCAGACTGAAAGTAGCCAGTTTTGACTTACAAGGGATGATAGTGGAGGAAGCGGAGAAGTTAAGAGGCTTCATACAACTAAAATATGTAAGAGTGGGAGCTTTGAAACAAGTGATTGATATTGTTATAGAAGTCAGATGTTATTTGGAAGACATATTCCATTTAACCGAGTGGCCTTCTGTCAAAAAAGAGGCTTAGACGGATTAAAGAAAGGAGAAGAGATTATGAAAAAGATAATGGGAGAAGAGGTGAAGAAAATCAAAGAGATATGGACAAAAGAGAGAAAGGAGAAGGAAAGCCAAAAAAAAAAAAGAAAGAGGACTTTGAGAGACTGAATAATAACTGGATGAAAATACAGCAAAAATTTAGAGCTATGGGACATCCAGACTGAATACCAGAAGAAGAAAAGAAAAAGAAGAAAGGAATCATTGGAAAATTAAGAAGCTGGTGGAAGAACTGGAGACAATAGAAGCAAAAATCCAAAGACCCTTTTCAGGGCCACTCCACTGCCTCGAAAAGATTTATTCTTTCTTGCCTATATGTTATATGTGTGTTGTATATGTCTCTGTCTCTCTACTGTATTTGTCCCTACCTAGAGTAGCTACGCGTATTCAGGTCAGCCACTTGCCACATTGTTGCAAGTGTCCAGTACCGTGACGTCACCCTACCTGTTCCATTCCTCTTGTCCCTATACATTCCCTATGTTAAACTTCCATTGACGCTATACTATCCCAGGGTGATATTTTGACGCTATAAATCGTGACGCTATACTATCCCGGGGGGGGGGGGTCTGTAATGCTAAATCCCATTGACGCTATTCTATCCCACTACACTACTTTTGTGATGGGATACGGCACGTTGTTGCCTCCAACTTTCTTCTAGTTTCTAACTGGAATCGTTTCATCTTGATTATAAAATTTCATTTCACTAAGTTTTACACGAAGCGTGTCCCTGTATATAGGGCGAGTGTTTTACCCTAAGAGTATGCATTCAAACGGTGAAGATGGAAGTGCCAACACAGCTGACGCATATGGACAGAGATTTAGCACAACAGACCGCTGATACCTTCAGAAATTTAGAGAGAGTCATTCGAAAGTATACTTCAAGGATGACGATGGTCGAAAGTCAAGATACTTGCTGTATCTGTCGAGAAAAAGGATATTGGGTCCCAGAATGCTCACAACGTTAAAGCAATGAAGGATAGGAGAAAAGTGGTAAAGATACCTGTTATCATTGTCTGGAAGAAATATATTGGTCTTCTGGGTGCTCTAAAAAAAGGAGAACTAACAAAAGAAGTAAGAGGAAGAAGCGGCGAGGTCTTCAGAAGATGAAGAACCAATCCCCGTCAATAAATCCGAGAAATCCTGACCACGAGAAGAAACTGAAGACCAGGAAGAGCCTATGCCACTGAAGAAATTTAGAAAGAGAGACAGAGAGTGAAAGAAGAAAATGGACTTTTGTGATATGTTTTAAATTTTAATTGTGATTCAAAAGGGAATATACTGAAGCAAAAGCGTATCTTTCTCTTGATTTTTTAATGCTATGACTTGAACACACACAAATACACTCACGCACATACACATTCTATCATGATGGGGTAAAGGGATTTTGGATAGTGTGTATGGGGTATTGGAGAGTGTAGATGGTGTGATGGAAAGCATGTTTTTACGACTTTATCTCCTTCGTTTACAAGGTACACTTTTCGTCTGATAGTATGTATGGGGACGCTACAGAAGGCGTTTTAGATTGTGAGTATGGTATGTTGGATGGTATAGGTGGTGTGTTGGATAGTATATTTGCGCTATTCAATCTCCTTTCTTTAAACCCTACACGTTTCTTCTGATAGCATTTGTGGGAACACTACACACGGTGCTTTGTATAGTGTGTATGGGGTATTGGATGTTATTAGTGATGTGATGGACAGTATGTTTGTGAAATTTAGCCCCTTAGTTTACACAATAACCCTTTCTTCTGATTGTAGGTGTGAGATTTAAAAGACTATTCAAGGCGTTTTGGATAGTAGAAGTGCTGTGTTGGATATTATGTTTACGAGATTTAGTCCGTTAGTTTATAGATTACCTCTTTCTTTTGACAGAAGATGTGGAACTTAAGAAACTATTCAAGTTGTTCTGGATTGTGTGTATGCCGTGTTGGATTGTATAAATGATGTGATGGATAGTATGTTTGCGAGACTTAGTCCCTTTGTTTACACACTACGCATTTCTTCTGATAGTTAGTGAGGGATCTAGAGACTTGTTCGATGCGTTTGGGATCGTGTATGGGGTTTTGGATAGTAGAAGTGATGTGCTGGATATTATGTCTGATTTCAACTCCTTTTACACAATACCATTTAATCTGACAGTTTGTGTGGGATTATAGGCACTACACAATGCGTTTGTTTTCGATAGTGTGTATGGGGTGGTATAGGTCCGTTTGGATATTATATCTGTGCGATTTCATCTCCTTCTTTTACACAACACCCTTTTCTTCTGATAGTTGGCATTGGGTTATAGCAGGGGTCTGAAACTCAAACCACCCTGAGGGCCGCATGAGGACGATTCGATGGCTCAAGGGCCGCAGCACACCTACATACGTCATTATTAAGCAAACATCTAGTAAAATATGAAAAATGTAAACATATCCATTATACATTATTATAGTGATAAAACGCTGTACTTATATTTTACTGTAAAGTTTACACGAATTTAAAGTTAACAATAATCAGTGCTTGGAAATAGATGTGCTCAATTGAAGTCCATTTTTTTGGCCACTCAGCTGGCAACGTTTTGCCTCAACTAGCACATCAATGTTTGGTTTGATATCCTGAGATGACGCTAATCTCAATGTTGCTGCCAAATGAGTTTTGACCTTAAGACTGTCTTGTTTATTTTCATAGACAATAAAAACTACTCACATATGTAAGTGCTACCAAACATAGACTTGATCTCTGTAGCTTCAGTAATTTGTCTCGAGACAGAAACTTGCAGAACTCTGGAACTCTAATGTCCATATATTTCTGTTTCAAAACAGTGTCACTCTGAAGCTCCACAAGTTCCGTTTGCATGTCCTCAGAAACTTTGTCAATGTCCACAGCAAAAGGTATCGAAAAAAGGTGGAACTGTGGCTCAAGTGCCTCAAAATCTTTAAACCAGTTTTCAAATTGTTTGTGCAAGTCAGAAATGATATTAGCATATTCTTTCAAAAATGTGATTTCAACTTTTTCCAATGAATTCAATGTGGAGAAATGGGCCAAGATCCCTACAGTAAGCTGTTTCTCCCACAGAGTGAGCTTGACTTTGAATGACTTAACACAGTCATGCATCTGTGTTATTAACTGCTTTTTACCCTGAAGTTGCAAGTTGAGGGTATTAAGGTGATCAGCTAGGTCTGTTAAGAAAGCAAGATTACAAATAAAGGTTGAATCAGAGAAATGAGAAACATCTTTGTTTTCCATTTGCATGAAGGTTTCAATCTCTTTTCTAAGTGAAAAAAAAAACAAAAACAAAAACAAAAAAAAACCAGTTTCAAAACGTTTCCTCGACTCAGCCACCTAACTTCAGAGTGATAAAGAAGTTCCCCATATTCACTTTCAATACTTTCTAGAAACGATGCGAACTGTCTGTGATTTAATCCTCTTGAACTAATGAAATTGACAGTTTTAACAACAATATGCATAACTTCTTTCATTTATATACTTTTACCACACAGAACTTCTTGATGCAAAATACAATGGATGCTTGTGACATTATTTCGTGATGTAGTGAGACTATTCAGTTTGGACTTCAGTAACCCAACAACACCAATGTTTGCAGAAGACATTGCTGGTGCACCGTCCGTAACCAAGGATACGAGTTTGCTCCATGGTAATGCAGCTTTTTCTATACACTCTTCTAGTCCTTGATATATGTCACGTCCCGTTGTGGTACCCTTCAGTGGTACTAAGTCTAAGAACTCTTCTGTTATGTTTAAATTGACATCAGCACCTCTTATAAACACTGCACACTGCGCGGTATCAGAAACATCTGTACTCTCATCAAGCGCTACTGAAAATGCTTCAAATTCGTGTGACTTTTCAATCAATTGTTGCTTCACGTTACCCGCTAGCTCAGTAATGCTGTTTGCAACAGTATTAGTGGAAAAGCTTATGCCTTGAAATATGTTCTTTTTATCAGGACATAAAATTTCACTTGCTTTAACAAGACACTCTTTAACAAAAAGGCCTTCTGTAAAAGGCTTTGATGATTTAGCAATCTTTTCACTTATTAGGAAACTTGTCTTTACTGCATCTTTACTTGACTTGTTAATGTTCGAAAAGAAATTTGTTTGCTTGGCAAATGCTGTTTTCAGTTTCAGCACTTTTTCCTCTCTCATTTTTCCAGTGATAACATCATACGTCTCACTGTGCATCGTTACATAATGGGGACAAATATTATACTCTTTTAGCACAGCCATTGTTTGAAGGCAAATTAAACATTGAACTTTACCTTTGACCTCTGTGACAAAGTACATATTCTCCCACTTATCCTGGAAAACTCTTTTTTTCTTCCAGGAGCTTTCTTTTGTTAGACGTTGAAGCCATCTTCGAAGGGCATAATAATAAATCCTGATCATTACATCCTCACACTAAAAACCTTTGTTAAAAGTGACATCTGGGAAAGAAAAATAACTTAGAGTTATGTACCTTCAGGATGTTCAGTCAGCCTGAAGTAACTGTTACAATATAAAGGTGCATCATCAAAATGTGGTCTATTTATAGCTACTGATGCAAGAGTTCGATGCTATATTTTGTGATTGTTCTTAATACCCTCTCATTCATCCGTTATTGTCTCTTATTACAATTTGTGACGCCAATCACTTTGCGGGCAGCAGGATAAAGCTTGGCGGGCCGCGTGTTTGAGACCCCTGGGTTGTAGGCACTACACAAGGCGTTTTTGGATAGTGTGTATGGGGTATTGGATGGTAGAGGTGATGGATAGTATGTAAGTAAGATTTAGTCCCTTCTTTTATGCAATACGCATTTCTTCTCATAGTAAGTGTGGGATTCGAGAGAGTATACAAGGCATTATGATTTGTGCGCATGGGGTGTCTGATGTAGATAAAAATGTGATGATAGTATGTTTGCGAGTCCTTTCGTTTGCGTACTACGTATTTCTTCTGATAGCAGGTGTGGTATTTAAGAGACTAGTCAATGCGTTTTTGGATTATGTATGGGGTGTTGGATGGTAGAAGTGATGTGTTGGATATTATGTTTTGTGAGACTTCATTTCCTTCTTTAACACAATATCCTTTTCTTCTGATAAGTTGGTGTGTGATTATAGGCACTACACAAATCGTTTTTTATAGTGTGTGTGTGTTTGTGTGTGTGTGTGTGTGTGTGTGTGTGTGTGTGTGCAGTATTGGATAGTATATGTGATGTGATGGTTTGTGAGATTTAGCCTCTTCGTTTACACACAAAGAATTTCTTCTTATAGTAGCTGTGGGATTTAATAGACTACACAAGTCATTTTGGATTGTGTTTATGAGGTGTTGGATGCTATAGATGGTGTGCTGGATAGTATGCGCGATTTCATCTCCTTATTCATTCTACCGTTTCTTCTGATAGTAAGTGTGAGGACACTTCACAAGCGTTTTGGATAGTGTAGATGAGGTGTTTTTTGGTATAGGCATGTTTGGATAGTATATTTTTTACGATTTCATCTCTCTCTTTTACACAATACCAGTATCTTCTGATAGCTGCTGTGGGATTTAAGAGACTACAAAACGCATTTTGGATTGTGTGCATTGGGCATTGGATGGTAAAGGTGGTGTGGTGGATATTATGTTTATGCAATTTCCTCTAATACATTTGCACACTACTCGCTTGTTTTGCTTTTTTTATTTGTGAGAAAGCTACATTTAATAATATCGCTTTTTTAAATGTTTATTTTTTTGGTGGGGGGACAATTTGCAAAAATATTTTTTACATTGATATTTTTTTAGGGAAAATTTCTTTTTTTTCAGTACTACTTTTAACAGAGGATTTTCCATACTTAGCACGTACTGAGGTCAACTCGAATTATTATTAAGTCATGGCCATCGAGGTCAGATGCTTCTAATGCTGCTACCATTCTGAGGCTGTAAACACTCTTGACCCCCATGTGTTTCCCCGCATGTTAACCCTATGGACTCCTTTAACATAGGATTTCCCGTAAGATCCCAAGTGTCATGTTTGCCCCTCAAGTGTCCTCTGCATCTTAAGCCTATGGACCGCTCTAATATAATATTTCTCCTATGATCCCCTAGTGTAATTTTGACCTATAGTGCCACATATAACTACTAACACTTTTCATTTATGTAAACAAGCTCTCCAATGTCAGCACAATGTCCTTTACATGGTGTCAGCTATAGTGTAAGCTGCATCATCTCACTATAGTTAGTGTTTAGGTGACAAGGGACGTAACAATTAACACTCACATAGCAAATTAATCTTCTAAAAGAACCGACATTTCAAGGGGGGGGGAGGCTGCAGTTTCCTTTTTCTTTCGAGCCGGGATATTTTATTTTTATTTTACCTCAAGAGAATATTTGCTTGTTTACAAGTAATTATGAAGGACATAATAATTCTTTTTACTTTGTTTTAACTATAACTCTGAGCACGAATTTTTTTCAAGCTATTTTAATGCGATTTTCTTCTAGTTTTAAAAGAATTCCAGGCCACAACCCCCAACCCCACATTAAATAGCTCGTCTCTTATATCATTGAGGTATACCGTGGTAGATATTGTGGTATGTTTAGAAATTCTGCACTGTACTGCGGTACAAATATTTTCGTGGTAGTCCACTCAACTCTAACAAAATATGATCTATAGTTACCGCCTACCCCTACCCCCTTTCGGTAGCTTGTACCTCCTAAAGATTTTCAAAACGAAATGCATCAAGTATATAACAAATGCACAAAGCTGACAAATTTCATTCTTTAATTTATAATTTCTAACTAGATTTCCACATAGCGGTCAGTAACATTATCATCTGGCAGATTGGTTAGTGTTACGACCATGTAGTTTAATTACTTGTGTGTTAAAATTTGAATTCTTTTTATTTCATCTTTGTATTATTGTATATTATTATGAAGATGACTATGTTCACAGGGTCTGATATTTTGAAAGAAACGTCGTGTTTATTTAGAACGTAAATATGACTCTCGGCTTTCGTAAGTTTTTTTGTTTAGATTGCCGGGTGGATAAACTGCCGGCATAAATGATTGGTTGTGGCCGAGGTCATTTCTAATTATACGTGTTTATTGCGAAATAGCCACGCGTTCTTCGTGCGTGTGCATGAAATGACGTCTTAGGTCGGTTTTTAAACACTCAGTTCCCTGTGAAACAGTCGTTCTTATACCTTGGGAAGAAGGTATTATTTTTCTTGTGCTGGAAAGAGTTTGTTTATTTTTCTTTATATCTGTAGAGCTCAAGATGTGTCTTGTTATAGATGACAGCTATAGGAGTTCATCTATTTTTTAAATAGATTGGAATAGTACAGTACAAATTGTGGTTCAACGTGAAATTCTGGACGTTTGTGTAAATATTTCATCTGACGTCATCATCCTCCATCTTGGAACGTCGTCAAGATTCTAACCTGGACTCAGTTAAAATTATTTAGTGATAGAACTTGTATTTTTTCAGTTCTAGGATAAATGTGTGGATTTTCTTCACAAACCGTAAGTCCTATTTCATATTTTCACCTTTTCACAGTGCTTTCTAGGGAAATAAATTATTTTTATTAAAACATACAAAGCTTGTTTTCTTCACTCTTTTCTTTTGTTACTTTTGAACGAGCCGATATGTAACAGTTAGTCATGACCAAATGTGTAATCCTCGTTAAAGAAAGTTTATTATTATTATTATTATTATTATTATCTTCCCGCTTCAAACCAAACTAAAGTTTTCGATATAAACTAGGAGCCTGGCCAAGCCCCTTCACGTTATTTAAAATAGTGTGAATGCAGCAATGTTATAGTATTCACACAAAAAAAAAAAAAAAAACAAAAACAAACAAATAGAAAAAGAAAAAACTCGCTAGGGGTGCTCGAAAATGTGGAGTTTGTTTAGAACAGATTACAATTAAAGCAGATTGTTCAAAAATAAATTTAATTTTGAAAACAAACCTGTATATTTCTATGAATATTTCATAAAGTATCTTCAGTGATATAGAAAGTAAATTTTAGAGTCCATCGTCTTCATTTCGTACCGGGCCCGCACAGCCCCAAAACCGCCATTGATAGGGACTGCTATGTGGAGATTGAGTTAGATATTATAAATGCGTTAATGAAGTGAATAAGTTTTGTGCAGTTTGGGGAGATATCCTTAAAGTTTTTCGGTTTTAAAATCGGTAGCAGATACAAGCTATCGGTGGACTGGAGGCAGGTGGAAACTTAAGTAGTAGATGAAAACCAGGTTTCTAGCTCAGAGACCCCCTTCCCCCTCCAAAACACATCTATGTTGACATTTTCTTCAGCTCTGATGATGACTTCTACATGATAAAACTTTTCCTGACAAAATATGTTTTGTCGGGGTAAGGGGGTCTCTGATCTAGAAACAACTGTTTTCATCTACTGCTATAACACCTGGAACTCTTTCAGGTCAAAGATAAAATTATAACACCTATGCGGAAATTCCAAAGAACATTCTAGAAATTACGTAATGGAAATTCCAAAGAACATTCTAGAAATTACGTAATGGAAATTCCAAAGAACATTCTAGAAATTATGTAATGGAAATTCTAGAAATTACGTAATGGAAATTCCAAAGATTATGTAATGAAAATCCCAAAGAACATTCTGGAAAATTACATAATGGAAATTCCAAAGATTACGTAATGGAAATTTCGCGTAGGCGTTATAACGCTATAAAAGGCAGACAAAATTTTTCTCTGTGCTCATTCAGCAAGTGGATCTGTACCTGATCAGGTAAGTGAAACATTTGTTTGAGATTATTTTATTTCTAAAGTTTAGACAAAATTTCATACCCTATCATCATCATATTTTTTGATAATCTTTTTCGTACTTGCTAACTCTCATTGGCAGAATATCTGTTATCATACTGTCAATAATACGGAACTCTCGTATTAAAACGTCCATATCATATTTTACACCTCACAAATAAGATCTTATCTGATCAAGCAATTTTTTGTAAGTGATACTTGCTGTTTTACAAGCATTTTTTTTGTCTCAAGTCGAGGCTCAATTTTCTTACACGCCGTTAAAAGAGAAACACCAACACCTAATTTTATCAACAAAAACGGATTTAATGATGCTCCACTTGAAATTATACCAGAGCTTGTCATTAGCAGTGGCAAATATGATATTACTCGAAGTATTCTACTGTAATACTTGTAACATTGTTTTGCACACCAAAGGTTTTTATGATAATATCTGTAATATTGCATTAGAGCGTCAACATCTTGTTTTGGAATTTCTTCTGAAATATGATTGAAATCGATGATCTGTTTTTTTCATTATACAATATTTGTTTAGAGTTTTATATAATATTAAAAACTCTAGCACCAACAATCGAATTAAGAAACTCACGGAACTTATTATTGTTAGGATCAGCTATAAAATCTCTGTACTTGTCATAAACATCTAACGAAGTATTCTTATATCGTTCATCTGTCAATACCTCATTTCTCTTTAACCAACTGTAGGACTCAAAGGTGTTTTCTACTTCACGTTTATAAAATCTGTTTCATTCACCAAATTACCGTATTCTCTTTCTGTTTCATCAATAAATCCAAGTACCAAGCTTATTTGATTCAAAGTAAAAAATTTTGAGGACAAGATATTGTCTGATAATTGCATATGCGACAACGAAATTTATCAGCATTAATTTTTGGAGTGATTTTCGTCCAAGAAAGGTAATTTGAGCAAAAGTATTTATTCTAAGCCATAATTTTTCGTATTGTTTTGTGAACATTTTTTCGACTTCATTGTAATAATTTCGCAATGATAATTGTCTAGAGCGATGGAGTGATGGAAGTGGAACATCATGTTTTTCACCTATGTCGTAATAAGCAACAATCCCTGCACCAAATGTTGTTTGATTGACTTCGTCAAAAAACTTTTCTCGCTCATCATCGCTGAGATTACTAATTTCATTGTCAAAATCTTTGATCATCGCTAGAGATTTGTTAACAATAATCGGTTCAAATTCTTGGGGGGCTTTTTACGCATCATTGGTAGGAGTGCGTTTGAGTATGCTTTTATAATTAACTCCGTATCCGGCGTCATTCTAGCAACTTTAACTAGGGTTTACTTGTCGTGGTAGTACAGGCCGAGATGTTTAAAAAAATTTCGTTTTGGAAAACTATTGTATAACTTCTTGTTCCTTTTTATTCCTATTATCTTAGATTCCTCTAGTTTGTCGAGGTCATCGTAGATATTGTTTACTCGTTCTTTTAAATCTACTTTTTCACCATAAGCTCGTTTTTTTTTTTTTTTATTAAGTTCGAATTTATAATCAAATCTAGATTTTCAAGATTAAGCGCGAGCAATATTTTTTCTAGCAGGATTTCAATTTGTTTATTTTCTTCTATACAATCATCAAGATGACAGTAACTGCTTATAATATCAAAGTCTCTTATTGCTTTAAGTAGTTGTGGTCCTCGCATATGCATAACGAGAATACAACTTTTTTCTTCTTCTGACAATGGAGAGTTTATCGTTGGAATTGAAAAAATTTTCCTAGTATTTATCACACGTGCTGATAGTGATTTGTCCCCAACATCTATTTTGGGGTTAAAAAATATTATCATAAAATTCTCTCACAATGAATGTGAGTATTTGTGACATTTATTTTACAAAGTTAGATTCAATCTGATCATCAAGTGT
Source organism: Megalonaias nervosa (assembly GCA_016617855.1). Taxonomy (NCBI): domain Eukaryota; kingdom Metazoa; phylum Mollusca; class Bivalvia; order Unionida; family Unionidae; genus Megalonaias; species Megalonaias nervosa. The sequence continues at coordinate 12,863 of JAECUM010029813.1, forward strand.
GTATATTTGAAATGCTGTCAGTCCTGGAAACGGATGTTCGGCAGCGATAACATAGACTCGAAAATACAAGTACTTGTTGACAATATTTGCGTTTGGAATCGTAAAATAGCGAGTTGTTGAATTATAAATGTCTGTTGTACTATATAATATTACCCAGTCGACATCATCGTTTGATCCTTCCAATTGTCAATTATAAATTCGACCAACACTGGAGTTTAATCGACGTCGCAAATGAAATTGCCAAATAGCGACTGCAATGGGACATTTTATTTTAATCCAAACGTTTTCAACTCCTCCGTTAGTAGTCCATTCTTGTCTATCAGAGAAAGCGTAATGAGGGTAATTTTCAGGATAATATGATGATGCACTTACCTCAAACCCAACTCGGTTATCAGTTGCCTTAAAAAGTGTTGGAATATACCCAACATTGTTTTTGGTTCGTTTTGTACCACCGCCAGATACACTGTCAACGTACGCTTCATTCGTTAGATCATTATGGTTAACTGGAACATACATTGTTATTTTTCTTGTCTCTCATATTTATGTTACCTGATATTGGTCCACCGGATCGTTTAAAATACGGGGTGAATTTTTCTTTTAACTGAGCGTAACTTACAGCATCAGACTCATTAGCTGGTGGTGAAGTTATCGGTAATCCAGTTATTTTTGAGTTATTGCTCATTACAAGGGCAACTGTCATTGTATCGCCGGCCTTGTTAAGTTTGTTATCGTCAACGGATTTTAGTTGCGTATAACTCACCGCTTGTGTGCTATCAACATTTGCTGGTGGATACTCGGTTTCCAACCCAATAATTTTTTTACTTGACATGTTAATATTACCTGTAACAGTTCCACCAGTTTTATCAAGCTT
>JAECUM010029814.1:0-48568 GCA_016617855.1 Megalonaias nervosa
TATGTTGGAGTGTTTCGACCTCCAACCTACGCGTAATCATTATTACAATGTGCATGACATTAGGGAGCTCTTTGATACAGTTAGCGTTTCCTGATATTATAGACTTCCTGAAGGAAGTAAATATTTATCATAAGTTATAGCTTGTATGCTATCACCTTGAACAGTTTTATGTGCTATATATACCGTCGTTAGATTTTATTACCTTTCATCTGTATTCGTTGTCATACATCATTTGCACTCCCCGTTGATCTGGAAACTTTATTTATTTATAACAGTTACCATTTTATCTTTTTACCTTCAACTGTTTGGTTTCGTATCGCTGGTCGATACGAAACCTTTTACCACTTTTAAATGATGAAAGATATAACCTTTTGTATGGCGCTAAATAGCCTCATAGTGCTGGTGCGCCGTAAAAATTCAACTAACCAACCAACCAACTGATATAGCATTTGCCATACGACAAACAACAGAATGAATTCGGCGTTTGGCAAATGCAAGATACAATGACGCAGAAGGAAAGGAGATCTAAGCACTTGCAACTAGCCCTTTACAGTTTGCATCAATGAAGAATACAATATACATGGATGAAATTATGAATGTAGAACTTGCAAGCAGCCATTTGCAATAATGCAGAAGAAAAGTAGCACTTGCAAACTGCCACGTACAGTTTGCATCCATGAAGAATACAATATACATGGAGAGAATTATGAAGTAGCACTTGTAAGCAGTCATTTACAATAATGCATCAAGGAATTTACAGTAATGCATCAAAGAAAAATAGAAAATACATGCATATAATTATGGCGGTAATCCCCCTCCATACATTCAGCTGGGGTGTCATATTACCATGGATAGAAACTATCCACATTTTTGGGGCCTGTCCTATGAGTATATGAATTCATATAGGGCGAAAAATACACTAATTAAATAAACACTCATTACAAAAACAACTAAAAGAAGGAGGACTAAATCTACCTGACTTGAGGAATAAACAAGAAACCAATTACATACACAGAATACAAACATTAACACAAGAACCAACACAAACATGGCAGGCAATATACTTGTACTGGTATGGACTACTACTTAATAATAGACCTGATATTTACCGAAATAACAAAATTACAAAAACACTTAATATACCCAAAACAGAATACAGATTAACGAATGCAATTAAAAAACATAGAACAGATAAAGAATTGTGGAAACTAATAAAAAAGAAAAAATATACCTCTACCTATTCTGCAACAAACACAAGAACCTAAAACATAAAATAGAAATTATTAAACCATACATAAAATGGAAAGATATATGGCACATACTACTGAAAATAAAAGAAAAAAAAAGAAAAAAAAAAGAAAAAAAAGCAAGAATACTTTTGTATCTGCACGATGCATGGTGGACAGGAGAAAATGCTTTTAAAAGGAAAATAATTAAATATATTCCACCATGCCCGATATGCCATACAGGGAAAGATAAAAAAAAACCCACTTAATATTGGAATGCTTCACTAGCGAAACAGAGAGAGAATCAAACAGATGATAAGGGAAAATACAGGACAATTTAACGAAAACCAATTATTATATCTAAACACAACTACAACCCCAACACTAACAGGCCCGATAGTAGAATTTATACACAGCATAATAAACACCAGGAGACAAAATATCGTTTTCAAAGAATTAATCCCAACTTACCCCCCCTACACTTTACCTTGATGATAAATGGCCCTCCCCCCTCACGCACTGCAGGAATCACCACATGATACCAATCAACACATAATTAGCACAGACCCAACTCTCAAATGGAGCGCACTACAGCCGTACAGTACACAGTACAGGCCCACATCTGATATAGAAACCCCACGCACACCTAGAATGGCCACTAACATATGTAAAGGTACGACTGAAAGCCAAGCCGGTGAAAGAAGACAGATACCGCCACAAACCTCTCCTGCTACCTACCTACTTTATAGGAAAACCCACAATAAACCATAGAGAAACATAAGTGAAAAAAAAAAAAAAAAAAAAAAAAAAAAAAAAAAAACAAAAAAAAACAAAAACATTACACCCCAAAAATATAATAAAATAAAATAAAATAAAATATAATAAAATAAAATAAAAAGAAAACTGAACACAGTACAGTAAGATATTCTGAGCACTACTGTGCATACTATAACATCTCTGATATACTTCTATACATGAGCTACGGTTCATGATATACAACACGAAAAACAATCCAAAATTAAACGAATACAAACACGCACGTATGAAACAAATAACACAAAAATAAAAGCAAACACGATTTCGACAACTGAATATGATAAGATCGAAAAGCTGTCGTAACAAAAACCTACAACGACAACAAACACAAGACCACTCTTACATACACAGGACAATGATCTGGCAAGGTCACTATGCGATATAACAAACAAGGGGACGGGCTGGAAACAGACTTATAAACTATAGTAGTTTAATGAGGAGGGAGTACAGACCAAAGCTCAAAGCTGAGGGAAGGTTGAACTCGGGCCCAATGCGAGCACAGGCATAGGGAAGAAAGTATACCAAACCAAAGCTAAGGGGTAAAACAACCTATGAAAATAACATGAGCACGAAAAAAGCAACCCTGCAAAATTTAATAATAAAACAAAGAAAAACACAAATGGGTGGACAGGGATAAAACAGACATTAAAAAAGAAAAACATTTTTGAATACAGGGTGTCACTGCTAAGTCTTAACCAGCCCTATATTCTGGGATGGGAGGAGGCGGTGTCAACAAAAGATAAGTTGCTTACTTAATATTGATTACAAAATAGTCGGTAAAATACTTGCAAATAGAGTAGAAAAAACACTAAGTGTGAAATAATAAACACAAACCAAACTTGTGGAGAAAAAGGAAGAAATATTCAAAACAATGCTCTCTCCATTAAAACCAGAATCAATTATATGAACTTTAAACACATAGATGGAGCACTTATACTCACAGATCAATAAAAGGCTTTTGATCGAATTGAACATAATTATATCCTACAACTTTTGAACAAATGTGGTTTCGGAAAAAAATTCCAGCAATGGGTGAAGACCCTATACACAAATATAAAATCTGTGGTACAGGTTAAGGAAGCAAAGACGAAGCCCTTCCCAGTAAAAAGATCAGTGAGTCAGGGTTGCCCCCTATCCATGCTTTTATATGTAATAGGGATAGAGGCCCTGAGAAATGCCATAAAAAACGATGAAAACATTAATGGAATTAAAATACCCAACATGAAAGAAGAGTTTAAAACTTTACAACATGCAGATGATTGCACGCACTTCATAACGGCACAACAATACACCGATAAAGTTTCGATGTGCGCATGCGTACACTTAGTTATGCAAGAGTTCTTGAATTACCAGTAAAAAAAAAATGGCGTTAACGTGTGCTGTGAAGCTTTAACTGTAGGAAGTCAAGTCATATATTTGATTAGGCAAGTAAAAAAAAATGATATAAATAATGTGTGTTTCCAGCTGGCTTAATGTCCCAGTTTCTCATTGCCGACCCTCGACTTTTTCCCCCAATGGTATAGCGAACATCGCCGTGACGTCACAGGCATGATCACTTGGGGGGGGGGGTCCCTAGTCTGGTTGGCAGAAAGACCTTAGGCAGCTTCCATATGTGATCGAATACTCTCATCACCAGAATTTTAAAACCGAAACAATGGTCATGTCTTGCTGTGTCGTTAATTGTGCTAGAGTTTTAAGCCAAAGGACATACCCTTTTATCGCCTACCTAAGGATCCATCTAAACGGCAGAAATGATTGGCAGCGATTAACAGAAAAAACTGGATTCCAACTGAGCACGATCGAGTGTGCGGGGGGCATTTTATATCAGGTACAGTAAACGTCGAAGTTATGTATATAAATATACTGCTGTTTAACAGTGACATACATTGCAATAATCATTGATTCTCGTCACTAGTTTTCTGAAGCTGTCGATAAATCTTTATATAAAAACGTGCAATTAAAGCTCTTCACAATCAATACCCCCACCCACTTTTTTTAAAAAGTTTCCACGACGGAACCACGACAAGTTTTATCGTTTTCTCGTTGATAATGAGTAAAACAACGTTAAACAATTCTGTCTCCTGCTGTTTATGCTGATAATCTTTTATAAACAAAGGAAATTCAACATTTAATGTTAAAACTTTGAAGCAATTTACATCACCCTCCCCTTATTCTACATAATGGGTTTACGATGATCATGATGACGGTAAATGGATAATGGGTCCATAGCTATTACAAGTTATCTTTGAGATAAAACTTTCATGGCAGTCAGACTTGCTTTAAGTAAATTAACTTGTATCAAATTTGTCCTCCATATATATATATATATATATATATATATATATATATATATATATATATATATATATATATATATGGTTATGCTAAGGGCTTTTCAGCGCGTTGTTGGCCATTCCCAATGACCCAGATTATGTACCCAATGTCAACATGGGATGTACAGTTAGCACTGCCGATCCATTGTCATCCAAGAAGAGATTTGAGCGAACCGAGAATCGGTCAGCCAAGAAACAAGGCCAAGAGGAATTAGAGGCACATAGAATAAATAATTTGTTTGTTGCAGAAACCCTTCTTCACTTGAGCAATACCAACAATGAGAACTTGATTCCACACAGTGAGCACAAGTTACAAGGCTGTGACAATCATGCAGGTAATATTTCAGGATAACGTATAATAAAACAAGTTAATGTGATATAAGAAAATACATATTTAGCTTTTAGAGTAACACTCTTGTCTAGTTTGAATATATTTTGATGCGCATGAAAAATTGGGTTTTATCGATTTTGTAGGCCACAATTACTTTATTATTTGCAACCTTCATGTGCATCAAATAACTATTTTCTCGTTTTACAGGTGATTATCATGACACTTTCTTGCGAATGATTGCAGATCTTAGGATTAAAAATGAAAAAGCCATGGATGAGCTTCCAAGATTACAAGAGGAAAATTGCTCCCTGCGACAACAGCTTAATGCTGTCAAGTTTACAGACTCTTTTCTAGAGCATGACGATAAAGATGCCAGGACAAGATTCTTTACTGGACTGCCCCACCACGCTTCCTTTCTTTGGATGGTCAAATAACTTATCAGACTTTCTTCCCAAGTGTAAAGCTTTGACCCCTGGCTCAGTCCTTCTTCTGATTTTAATGAAGTTGAGACTCGATATTCAACACCAGGACTTTGCATACAGATTCAGTTTGTCACAAACAGTTGTGTCAGATACTCTCAATCAGAGGCTGCCACAGCTTGCCAGGAAGTTATATTTTCTGGTGCAATGGCCAAATAGAGAGACAGTGCACAGGAATTTGCCTGATGTATTCAGAGAAACATACAAGTGTCGTGTTATTATTGACTGCTGTGAAATCTTCATAGAGCGGCCAAGGAACTTAACAGCACGTGCAACTTCATGGTCAAATTACAAACATAACAATACAATAAAGTTTCTTGTTGCCATTACTCCAACGGGTTCTGTCAGTTTTATTTCAAAAGCCTTTGGTGGCAGGACCTCAGACAAAGTAATCACTTTGCGGTCAGGATTCCACGATTTACTTGAGTATGATGATCAGGTTCTGGCCGACAGAGGTTTCTTAGTAGCAGAAGAAGTTGCATCACGAAATGCTCACTTGATCATGCCTGCATTTACAAACGGAAAGAACCAACTAAGTGCTAGGGAGGTTGAGAAAAGCAGAAGGATTGCACGAGTGCGCATCCATGTTGATAGTGCAATTGAGAGAAGAAAAAACTTTAAAATATTAAGTTCTACAATGAACTTGAGGCTGGTACCTCATTCCAATAGTATCATGAACATCTGTGCATCATTAAGTAACCTACACCCCAAGCTGGTTAATTAAGTATCAAGCACTTTAAAGCCACGATTTCATGAATATTAACATAAAAAAAGATATCTTGTATTTGAAGAGCATATATATTTCCAAGATAAATCATATTCATATCATGACATGTATAATGAATTCTTCGAAACTAAAATAATGTTGAGATTCACTGCTGACATGTGATTGTGTTTTCATTTTGCATGGACTCTCGATCTCTACCATTATAGTGCACAAACGCTATATCCATGTGTTACCACCTCTCATTTTCTCTCCCTCTCTGCCACGTGTACAGTTCACTATGTGAAAATGTTAAAAGTTAATTTTCCTTGCAGCTGGGACAGTACCACTTTCCCCTTGGTTTTTGGCGCACATTTACACATGCATAATGGAACCACTGGAATGGGCAGCCATCGTTGTCACATTGCATCATTTTACCATATTCTTGCTGATCACATATGCAATATGTGGCCACATCAGCATTCTCAACAGCATCAATAATGCCATTTTCAAGTTCCCTAGTCACAATTTCTGGTAGAACAAATGACATAAAAACTCTGCATGCCATCACCAACTTCTGACTGAATGCAATGTCATACTTTACTCTAGTGATACAAAGTTCCTTGCTGGTAAACACAACAAAGTCACAATGTTGTACTTTGTGGATATGCATCTGGAGTTGCACCTGTGTGAAATACCTGTGCGTTGTTTTTAGTGTGAAGTTCTTTGTCAAGCAAAAATCCTTATCACTTTGTGCAGCATCTGACACTAATGACTCCCTGTGTTTGTAGAGGCAATTAATTTCAATGACTCCCTTTCCACAGCATTTACATTTGGTAAGGCGATCGCTTGAAACACCCAAAAAAGAATTCTCTGCACTAATCAGGAACCCTGTCAATCGGGCTTCAAACTCCATGTTGACTGCTCATGGTACTGATGGACAACTTCCTTGCCTTTTCTTCATTATTCCCCATTTTACAGATTGCTTTCTGCTAATGTCAAATGTAGAATAACCCATTATATTTTTAACTAGGTGGCCCGGCAAAGTGTCTGCTCTTCTAACTAGGACGTCATGGGCTTTTATTCCCGTAATCCGACCTTGCCTGTGTCTATACCACAGTGGGCACACTGCTTGTGATCTTGTCATTTTTTCCAATGTTAATACTTGCTCTTCTGAGCAGGAGTAATTACTCCAGATCTTATCTAATATTAGATGTTTATCCTCTGCTGGAAGGCCAGCAATTGTCTCGTCAGTCATTGAAGTTAAAAGTGGTGGAAATGCTTGCTTTGTCTCAACTGCAGATTCAGTGTCCAGTTCTCCATCTAGAGGTGGGATACTGGAAAGAAAAAAAAAAGCTGCATCTGGACATGCAGCCTTGAGTGATTTTAATGTCTCCATTGATGGCAACTGGTTATTTCCACTTGGTATAATGGAGTCAACTGGTTTAATCCTATAACCAACCAAACTTTGGAACTCATCAACTGTCATGGGTTCCATCTAAAACAGAGAATAGACTTGCAATATTCTTTTAAAGTAGCAGCACAGTTAAAAAAATGTTAAGAAAGTAGCCAATACAATTTTTTCTTCCTATTCTTAATTTAGACAAAAATGAACTGATTCATTAGCTGGGAAGGAACATAGACTTGCTTTGACTTAATCCAATTATTATATTTTGTTTGGAAACAAAAATCTGTTAGCTGGCATTTTATTTGAAACACTTTAACATTAATAATTACCTCATCTCGAAAACTTCTGTTCCACTTGCTCGCCTGACTGGTGGATGATGTTTGTGTCATGCCAAGTCGAACTCCAATTTCCACCTTGAAAAGAACAGCAGCCACAAGGCTGCATACCTCTCCAAGCCTACAATAGAAACCCATGCTTTTAGATACTTTTGTAATCCAATAATTCTTCACATGTTAATTTTACCTCAAGTAAGAGAGCATGGTTAAATATTTTCTAATTTGAATAATTCTATCGTTTTTGGTCTATTTCTCATGCTCAGTGAGTTGGACTTTAAGTGTATTAAATCATTAAATCTGAATCCCCCAATGTTCAAATTTTATAAATGAAACGATTTCACAACAAATAAATGCTGAGATTAAAATGCATTAAGGAACTATATCTATTTCTTTATATATGCAGTTTATGGGAGCATATAAAAATAACAATGTTATGTTTACATGTATCATATTTTAAATTATTTGTTCCAACTTCAAAATTAAGTACAATATGGTCTGGAGTGCTTAATATATTTATCACCAGATGCCTATATACAAATCTAAGAATTATTTGCTAAGCATGAAGCAACGAATAATTACCCAGCCGTTCAAGTGCAATGTGCACGATAGACGGTAGCTTCCTTCTTTCTCAGACACACCCAAGGGTGGTGCGACTTGTCTTTTATTCTCTGAGACGGTGTCACTTTAGCAGAAAGGAAGCCGACAGGGCTGTCCTCTTCAACAGAATGGTAATTCACTTCCTTCACATGCCCACTGACAACACAACTGAAAAAAAAATGATGTGCAGCAGCATTGGTTGTTCGGAAATGCAAATAATGATGTGCATGTAGTAAAACATGGAGAATTGCGACTTAATATATATGTCTGCCATGCATCATATAACTTTAGCTTAATTAAACTTTACTTTTTAATTGGCAATATTGTTAGATATGTTGGAAAGTTAATATGCTCATATAAAAATATTAGTTGATGCAAACACTACTGTACCATTTCGACCCAAACCCATCCCCCGTCAAACCTACAGCAAAGTTATTTTACACGTCTGGTTTCCTTTCTTGTATTTCCGAAATACATATATACTATAGGTTCTCCTGTGGATAAAAATCTATTGGTTTGTAACCTGTACGCATCAAGGGATTTAAAAGACTTCATCTTCTCGGCGGAGTAAATAGATCGTGTGTCAACCAGGTAGCAGTAAATATCGCCGAATGTCTGGCCAAATGCTGGGGTCTGACGTCCATCCAGACTTGAGATTATATGGATCAGGCTTAGTATTAAGGATTACCCTTATAATCCTTAATACTATTTAATTTTTGCATATAGCGAGCACGCGTTTCGTTTGGTAATCCATTTGCATAAGCTGAGAGATTATCTTCTTCCTTCGCCACCATAGTGGTTCTGCCAACCAGAGCTCTGCGCAAGCTTAGTTGTGACCACATAGAAGGAATCCCCGACGTTCCCTATAAAAAAAATTAAAAATTTGTGTATCTAATTGAGCCGGTTTTGCCCAGTATATTGATGTGCTGTAAATATGATTTGATTTATATATAATGTTTATAAAAAAAATAAAACAACGCCAAACCTAATTTTAAAACCAGTGAAATAGGAAACGCATCTTTTTTATGATTTATACGTTCACGTTATAAGGACAGATGACTGCCTATACATATTGTAAAATATAAACAATGCCTAATGCATAATTACATATTTGCAAGGTTTGAATTACATATTTGTTGCACATATGTCACATATAAACAGGCATAAAACTACTTCGTACAGACTTTAATGTCAATGAAATGCTTCTGCACTTCATTAATGCACAAACACCATTTGTGATAGTGAGACCAAAAAAAGTCATTGACCAATCAAAAAGAGGCGGGGGGGGGGTAGGTAAAAATAGTGTGGGATGTAAATAAAACAGTATGGCACAACACCCTCCTAAAATGGCCTGTGTGAAACAGTGCCAAAGCCTTTTTCAGTCAAAAACAATATTTTAGTTCAGAAACCATTTTTTATACTAATTTGTGTGTAAACAGCTTTTCTTACTAGTATTTAAAACCGAATTAAAAGTTTCATACATCTTGAAGTTGTTTGATTTTATTCAGAACCAACTGCAAGATCACAAGTTATATTCTTGTTTACTGGCATTTTATAAAGAGCCTGGAAAGGTTACTCGTACATCCGGGCTCTACTAAGCAAAATGGCGGCGCTGATGAAACTCTGTGTATCGTAGAAATACGTTATACAACAATATAACCGTTTTGAAATGGCCTCAGGCTCCAAAATTAATAGTAAAACCGAGATCTTGCTAATAGGGAACTGGAGGGGAAACCAACCAGGACTCCCTCAGAAATGATTAGAAAACAAGATAAAGCATTAGGAATATACATAGGAGAAAATAGCAAAGACTTAAATTGCAACCAAATTATGAAAAAAACTATATATAAAAATATTCAAATATGGAAGATCAGACTACGAAAGCCCATTAGTGTCAAATCGTGTCGTTAAAAAAAAATATATTGCGAATAAACGCAATACTTATTGCGAATATTCGCAATAGATTGCGAATAAACGCAAAACTATTGCTAATAAACTCAATTAGGATTGCGATTATTCGCAATACTATTGCAAATAAACGCAATACTTTGCGAATAAACGCAATACTTATTGCGAATATTCGTAATACTATTGCGAACAAACGCAATACATATTACGAATATTCGCAATACATTGCGAATATACGCAAAACTATTGCGAATAAACGCAATACTTATTGCGAATATTCGCAATACATTGCAAATGCACGCAATAGTATTGCGAATAAACGCACTATTTATTGCGAATAAACGCACTATTTATTGCGAATAAACGCAATACTTTTCGAATAAACGCAATACTATTGCGAATATTCGCAATAAAACCTTGCATAGCAAGGCAGTAAATTGCTACTTCTTTGGACAACACCTAGACAAGTATTTAAACCCCATCTAAAAAATAATCTTCAAACATTACCAAGCGAATTGCAAGAGAAGATCTACAAGGACATTTGGCTGGGACTTGCCAGAGCAAAAATCTCAATGGGTGACTGAGGATCTTTTATGTCGAGAAATTCACAAGAGGAAATTGACAAAAGTCAACAAACAAGTCAGATTTCTCTGGATCAAGTGTGCGTTCATCCAAATATTCCGCTTTAGACCATTTACATTTGATTTTTGTTGACATTCTTGACCGTTTCCTGGAGTGGCAGTGGCCAGAAATTACTCGCTTTGTCCGTTACTTTCGCTGTAGAAGTGTTTGACTGACATGGTCATGGATACTTTAGAAGAGAACATTCGTGGTTTACCTGTGGAGTTAAGAGAACGCATTTACCGAGAGTTGGTCAAAATACAAGTAAAGCGCAAAGAACAATTACATCCGTTACGTCACCGATGTTTGAACCACTGGTACCTAAATGCTATAAGAGGACTGATTCTGATGAAAGTGTTTCTGTGGCCAGACATTGATGAATCGCGTGAAATTCATAAATGTTTGGATACTACACATTCAACTTACAAGGTGATCCTAATACACCGAATTCCAAAAGACGAGTTAGAGGATTACCAAAATCTTTTACACAACGTAAACTTAGTTCAAGAGGAAACTTCTGTGCGACGTGTGGTGTGTGAGTTAGTGACTAAACATTTTTGGTGAGGTACTGAAATAAAATCGATGCTGTTCAAAAAGTACACTTATTACCTTACACCAAAGAGGGTATAAAAACGGACCGCCATGCCAGATTTCGTGGAAGAAAATCAATGACAATATTCAAACGGTGGAGGATTACAATCGTCTATTACGAGAACTGTGTCCACTGAATTGGGGTCGTCGTGTAGTGTGTGTCTTAGTGACTTGCTTTCTGGGATTTCGTTTACCGGCCGATTCCTTATGGACTCTTTACGAACAGTACATACCACTCCAAAAAGCATGAAAGTGGTCACTTTAAATGTACACGAAAAACTCATTCTACTCAAAGCTTTGCGTTTCATCTCGATACTTCTCGACAACCTCTTCAGGAAAGAAAGATTCGTCAACTTTTAGGTACTGAAGATGGGTACGATGATGTATGTAGCTTGTGACTTACACCCTCACTGGAAAGATGTACGTGACTGGAAAAGTTTGGGTTTCGAGGCTTGGACAAAAGAAGTGGCACACTATGCCCAAGATTTGTCATCCTAAAAAATTAAAACATTCAGAGAAAAAAGTAACTTTTAAACCAGTGTTAGTGACAGTGTCAGAAGACGTGACCGAGGAAAACCACTCTCTTCAGGACAGGACCGTTATCGACTTCGCCGAAAGACCATTCCGGGAAGACACTTGTGTGACTGTGCCAAGGAGTGTAGAGACTCTAAGAACATTACACACTGTCCATACGATTCCACCTCTTGATCACCACAAATGTTGTACATAGACTTGTTTATATTCCACTATGATCGTTTTGATCTGTCTCTTATTCATGTACTTAGCCATTTGGCTTTTATGTATTTTTGTCTTTCGTGTTGTTCACTTTTAAATATGACAATAAACGTGTCCTGAAAAAAGTATAAAAACTCTTGTCTTGTCTGTCTTCCTGTCAAAAGTGACATTCCTTACATTACTACTATGGCTACCTCTACTGTCTCTGCTCCCTCTTCCTCCACTTTCAAAGTCATCGACGAACACGTAGATTGGACTAGTTGGGAGGCCTTGTATCTTCGCCATCCCTTTAACATGCTCATTGCTGGACCTAGCGGTTCAGGCAAAACCGAATTTGTCAAACATTTGATCGAACATAAACATCATTTGGTCGATCGTCCACCTCAACGAATCGTGTGGTGTTACAAAGAGTGGCAATCTGCGTACAGCATCCTGCGATAAAGTCAAGGCGATTCCATCGTCTTTGTGGAAGGCATTCCTGGCGAAGACGACGGGATCGTGCCTGACTCTAGTCAAACTCATTTGGTTATTTTTGACATGTTAGGAGAAGACGAAGAAGAAATTAAACTCTGGTTTACACGCAAAGGTCATCATTGTGATGCCAGTGTCATTTACAGCACCCAAAATTTGTTTCAATAAAGTAAAGCCCATCGCACTATCAGTCTCAATGCTCATTACGTGTTGTTTAAAATCCCTAGAGATAAATCGCAAGTGCAGGTCTTAGCCAAACAGTTAGGAACGCCGTGGCTGACTCATGCGTATGACGATGCCACTCGAACCCCACACACTTATTTAATCGTGGATTTAAAACCCACTACCCCCGATTATTTGCGATTTCGTACCCATCTGTTTCACACCTGATGCCAAGACGGAGGGCCTGGTCGTGTACACGTTCCCTTCGTCGACTTAACAACAACCACAACAGCCAAAAAAAAAATGTGTAAAAACCTCGGTCACTTGGGCTCTCTCACACAGCGTCAACATGACGTCCCTTCAGTCTCATCGTCCCATCAAATTGATTCGTGCCTTGTATGGTATCAGTCGCGAAAAAAATCCACAAATACGTGCTCGTGTCTTAGAAGGCTAGTCTTAAAGAAGTCTTACGATGGTTTACAGTGACAGCACGTCAATTACTGCAAGGCATAATTCACATTCCACATCAAACCAAACGTTTTTTTGAGAGAAACAAAGTAGCCTCGACGCAACTAGCTGATCCTCGCATTGACACTCAAACCAAAAAGCAAATCATTTTGAAATCTGGAGGAAGCGGTTCTCTAGGAGGTGTCATCATTCGCTCCCTCTTAAAATGGGATCCTAATGCTCCCAAAGTCGTCCCCCCAAAAAAAGCCACACCCAAACGTACCCAGAAGAAAAGCAAAAAGAGTAACGGTGTCAAGACTAGGTCACAAAAAAGGAAAATGAAAAGCCCACAGAAAACAGCTTTTACCCGCAAGAGAGATACTTCCGCCAGGACGCAACCTTAGATTCGCAAACCACGACCTGCCACAACAACAACGGTGACCGCGTCTCCAGTAGCCCCAACATCTTCCACTTCTCCGTTGCTGGTGATGCCTGCCAAACCCGATTTGACACGCGTCTTTCCTAATTTGATGAAACATTGGAAACCCGTATCTCGAAAAACGTCTCCTCCAGCGGTGACACCCTCTTCCTCTTTAGCGGCAGTGGCCGCTGCTCACAAAGTACCTGCCCCCAAAATCAAAATCCGAGAAATCGGGCATGTTAAAGAGTTTACTGGATTTGTCCAAGTAAGAACTGTTCCGATTGAGTCCGTTGCGAACCCCTATACGTCGTGTGATGCCTGCCATGAAAATGATACGACGAGCCGACAATCAGTGCCGACGCATTCCAGTATAAAAAAGACCCGAGGCAAACGATAGGGATCATTGTTTTTGTGCTCGTGAACGCCCAAAAATGTTCCCTCTAAGAAGTGCACACCGTCACAATCGTCGTTCTTCTGTCCAAAAAGTAAAAGGAAAAAGAAAAAGATAGTCTCTTCATCCGACAAAGCGCATCGCCAAACATCGACGTCACCCCCAGAAAGGACACTCGTCCAAAGAAAAGAAGTCACCAAAGAGGAGGAATGTTTGACAGGGAGTGGGTAGGTCAGATACTCAATCTAGCTAAATACGGTATGAACAAAAAATAAGATAAAAGGGCGCATGTGAAGCTATCGACTTTAATGTATGTTGTGCACCAAAAGATGTCCCCTGATCGTCGTTCTCCTGTCCAGAAAGGAAAAGGAAAAGGACAGTTTCATCATCCGAAAAAGCGCTTAGCCAAACATAGACGTCACCCCCAGAAAAGGCACACTCCTCCAAAGAAAAAGGAGTCACCAAAGAGGATTGTTTGCCGATTTTGGAAAACAAATTGTTACCTTTATGACGAAGCGATAGTTCCTCCCCCCCCCAAAAAAAAGGATAAAAGGCTGTGTGCCAAGTCATCGACGTTAGTGTATTTTTTGGTGTGTGCCGCGGAACCAACAAACAAAGATGTCGCCTAAAAGAAGTACACACCACTCTCTAGCTAAACAAAGAAAGAAAAGGAAAGGACTACCTCCTCGTTTAGCCAAACATTGGGACATCTTGACCGCCTTGTCCAAAGCCCCTTCACCCATGCGAAAAAAATGATTCAAACTGCCTCCAAAGACGTCGTCGATACTGTGTGCGAATGTTGTCTGAATGTCTTGAAAGGAACGATACCTTTGTCTCCACATCGGAAGAAATGCTTAGCCAAACATCGACACGTTCTTCGCCAAATGTTCCAAAAGAAAATACCCATTCGTCAAAAGAAAAAGATGGTACAACGCGGAGGATTTGTGCACCTGTTGTTAGCGCCCTTGTTGAAAGCCACATTGGTCCCCATGATTACAGGACTCATGGCGGGAGCTGCTTCACAAGGGATAGGTCAAAGATAAAATAGGATCAAGAAGATAAAAGGGGACTCTGGGGCCAAAAGATCCCAGACGTTATCCTTGAAATCCAATGGAAGGACGAAAACTGGCTTTAGTACCTTACAAACGATGGATGGAATACCATCGTTGGCAAGAACAACGGACCCCGCATTTACCTCCCAATCCTCATTTGACCGAGATGTCCCAGTTACAACACGAATTGCAATGATTGATGGATCGCAGCGATTTGTCAGAAACGGAAAAATCGCAACGGTACGGTCAATTGTTGCAACGACTGCAACTCTTTCACCAGAAAGCTTTAGACGAAACAGCTCAGCCAACTCTGAATGACTTTAAGGCCCTGATGAAAAGTTCACCACCACTGACAATTTCTTTTTATTTCACTTAAACATTTTGACATACACACTCACATCGGTAGAGTCAGAAGTGTTAAGTATTTACCGGCATGTTTTTTTTTTTTCTCAAAGGATCAAGAAGATAAAAGGGGACTCTGGGACCAAAACAGATCCCAGACGTGATCCTTGGGGTTTGTATGAAATAAAGAAGCTAAAGTTCAGTGAACTTCAAGGATAATGACCCAAGCTGTCTGTCTGTTAATGCATGTCTTTACTTGAGAAGAAATATGACCTCTAAAACACAAAGATATAAGGCAAGCATGATTAGAATGAACACAATGACAGTTAACTGCAGTAACAGAGTGTTTTACTTCACGCCCGCATAGTTTCAATCCTCTTTCAAAACAAACTTGGTATTCTTTTTTAGGGTATGAAATAAGAAAACTGAACGAACTTAAGCACTTTGCTATAGATATTTTTAGCAACAGACTAAACAACATAAATACCATTACAACAATAGAAAACCTTACATCTTTTATAAAAAGAAATGCATTAAGAATATATATAAAAGATGAACGATGACTAACCAACAAAACCGAATTTATCAAAGGCAATGCCATGTGTAGAAATACCTCTCCTTTTGAGAAGGTATGTTGATGTAATCTGCCATACACCAAGAACTTGGAACAAAATGTATAAACAGAGAGAAACCTCAATTCAAAATTATTTTTTCAAATTTGTTTGTATCTTTAGGGAACATGCCTAAACACTAATAATGGGTGAACAGGGAAAATACACATCAAAGTTTTGGTATTTCTATATAAAGAAATGAGGGAATATTCCTAAAGTTCTTAATCAGTTCTATATGCTGGGACGGGTCTGTGGGATATCCACAAATAAAGAAGTACAGATTTTCAGGTCAAGTTGCAAGTGAGTGTGTGTGTGTGTGTGTGTGTGTGTGTGTGTGTGTGTGTGTGTGTGTGAAAAGTGGCATAACTTGAACAGAAGCTTTTCTCGTGACACTGGTAAAGTATAGAGCCTGTGCAAGTGTCATAAAACTAAAGTCACATAACTTTATACGGTTTGTAGGCATTCCGAGTTTAGAAAATGTGAAGTATCCCAAACCATTATCATAAACAGAAGTAGAATATAGGAGTGTGATAGTTGTTGTTTAGATAAATCCAGTAAACTTTAAAATACTCCTGCTCTGTCTTTTACTTTGGTCTTACTAGAGATCACCTTTGTAGCTGTAAAATCAGTGGTAAGAGCAAGGACTATCGTCACTGCTGTCGAAGAAAGAGACGTTCTTTAAGAAAGATCAGCATCAGTCGCGGTACTACAAACAGCAACTATAGTTTAATCAGTCGCTGTTTAATTTTATCATTTAATTTCACCGTGTAGGTGTATGTCATCGTTCTCAAATTTTCTGCAAGTCACTTTTGGGGCTACTAGATTGTAAAAAATAATCTTCATGAGGTACCAAACGAATTTCTTTCTTCGTTGGTCTTGTTGGTTCTGTCATTCTATCAGATTACCACCGTTTTTCTCTCTCAGTCTCTTAGCCTCGCTCTGTAATGAAAATGGTATTGGATATGAGACAATCATATCTTCAAGATCGCTAGTACAAACTTCTACCAACACATTTTGAAAAGTATTGTGTGACACAGATCGTCATTGTCGCTTGGTGTCTGCTTTCTCCTTGGAAATGTGTCATCGTTTCGTCTTGATTACAAACTTTGACTAAGTTTTACACACTACTCGAACTCTTTACATCTCACGGTGTAGGTGTAAGCCATCGTTCTCAATTTTCTTGAAGTGCGTTTATTCGTCTCTCAAATGCCAATAATTTCAGGGGACGAACGAATTTTTTTGGGCTGAATCAGGACTCTCTTGGTTTTGTGACAGAAGTGGAGGACATTAAGGCTCGCTCATGTCGTCTTCGAATGGATTAGAACTAACACTTCAGCTCCTCTGTGTGTGTGTGTGTGTGTGTGTGTGTGTGTGTGTGTGTGTGTGTGACAGAGAGGAGACGGTATGATGTTGCCTCTTACTTTCTTCTAGTTTCTCACCGGAACCGTTCCATCTTGATTGCAAAAATTTCGTTTGGCTAGGTTTCTCACGCAGCAGGTCACTATAAGATTAGTGTCTTAGAGTTTTTAGCGTATTCATTCAGTTCTCAGTCAAGAAGATGGACGAATCAACACAGATCGACCTGCTGGTCAAAGATTTGCTACGAGTCATACGAAAGCATAATTCACAGGCGAAAGTGTCAACAAAACTTACCCTTCTGGTCTATGATTTGATGAGAGTCATAGAAAAGTGTATAAGTCCTGATGACGTTTGATATATCTGTAAGGTACATGGGCATTTGTCTCCAACATGACCGCTTCGTCCAATAAGAGAGACAAAAGTGAAGGTACCTGTTATCGTTGCCAGGAGAAAGGACACTGGGCGTCAGAGTGCCCTAAGAAAAAAGATGGTTGGTTAGGTTGGTTAGTTGTATTTTTACGGCGCACCAGCACTATGAGGCTATTTAGCGCCATACAAAAGGTTATATCTTTCATCATTTAAAAGTGCTAAAAGGTTTCGTATCGACCAGCGATACGAAACCAAACAGTTGAAAGTAAAACGATAAAATGGTAACGGTGATAAATAAATAAAGTTTCCCGATCAACGGGGAGTGCAAATGATGTATGACAACGAAAACAGATGAAAGGTAATTAAAATCTAACGACGGTATATATAGCACATAAAACTGTTCAAGGTGATAGCATACAAGCTATAGCTTGTGATAAATATTTACTTCCTTCAGGAAGTCTATAATATAAGAAACGCTAACTGTATCAAAGAGCTCCCTAATGTTATGCACATTGTAATAATGATTACGCGTAGGTAGGAGGTCGAAACACTCCAACATAAAGTGCTTAACGGTGAATGGTTCATTGCAAGCTACGCACTCTGGTGGGTCTTCTCCTTTTAGTATGTAGGAGTGGGTTAAATAAGTATGACCAATTCGAATTCTTGCAATGACTACCTCCTCCCTACGGACGGCTCTGTAGGAAGGAGTCCATTCTCCTAGGGTTGGCTTGATGGCATGAAGTTTGTTATTCACGGCATCATTCCATGATGCCTGCCATTTCTGACGTAAACATTCTTTGATACTACGTTTAAAATCAGTATACGGTGTATTAAAATCAGATGGCTCCAGTGATAGGGCCATTTTAGCAGCGCGGTCTGCTTTGTCATTACCTTTAATTCCAATATGGCTGGGTAACCAACAGTATACTATATTGTGGGAGGTACTCAGCTCAGTATGTTTGAGGAGAATATTGGCTAATAATGGATTCTCCAGTTTTCTATTATGTAGTGACTGAAGTACTGATAGTGAATCGGAGAAGATGATGCTGTTTAAAATACGCTTGCTTTCAATATATTGCAATGCAAGGTCTATTGCTCTGATTTCGGCTGAAAAAATTGATGTACCATTTGCCAAGCGAACTTTTGTTGTGTGTTTTCCACTAACGATGGCTGCAGCAGCCTTTTCCTCATCTTTTGATCCATCAGTATATATTCTTGTATAATTTTCAAATTGAGTGAGGAGTTCATGGTAAGAGGAGTGGAAGATAGAAGGGTTTGTCTCCGATTTATTTCCATCGTGTAACGTGAAAAGTACTTTTGGTTGTTGAAGTAGCCAGGGAGGTGTTTTGGAGACGGACGTTTTCTGAATGTTTGAAAGATCAATTTTGGTACTATCAAGGTATGGTAATATTCTAATGCCAAAGGTAGGTATGACGTTTGGTTTATTATCATATAAGGTTTTATATTTGGGTTCAAAAACAGCCGAAAAAGCAGGGTTCAGAGGGTTTGAGCTTAATTTGAGAGCATACTGTGCGGAAAGCATTTCTCTACGATGTGATAAAGGGGGTTCGTTCGCTTCAACGAGTAGGCTTTCACACGGGGATGTCCTAAATGCTCCCAGGGCAAGTCTTATTCCCTGATGATGAATTGGGTCAAGAATCTTCAAATAGGACTTCCTAGCTGAACCATAGACAACGCAACCATAATCTAGTTTCGAGCGAATAAATGTTCTGTATGACATTCCTATCAGCACCCCAGTCAGTGTGCGCTACTACTTTAAGTAAATCTAGAGATTTCAAGCATTTAGCTTTCAAACTCTTCAGGTGTGGAATAAAAGTCAGTTTTCTGTCGAAGATAATACCTAAAAATTTTGCTTCCTCAACAACTGGAATAGGTGTTCCGTCCAGCGTGAGTTTAGGTCCATCATGATGTCTTCGTAACTGACAGAAATGCATACATACAGATTTTGATTTCGAGAATTTGAAACCGTTAGTATTGGCCCAATTTTGAATCTTTTGATATTTTGCTGTAATTGTCTTTCAATTGTATGCATGTGCTTGGATCGGTAACATATTAAAAAGTCGTCAACATATAGGGAGCAATCCACACCGGGAGTCAGACACTTGGTGATGCTATTAATTTTTATGTTGAAAAGCGTCACCGATAAAATACTGCCCTGGGTCACACCTATCTCTTAATCGTGCATATCAGAGAGGGTGGAGCCCACTCGTACCTTGAATTCCCTGTCTGAGAGGAAGTTTGATATGAACGAGGGCAGTCGGCCTTTTGGACCCAGATCGTGTAGGTCATTTAGTATTCCGTACTTCCACGTTGTGTCATAGGCCTTTTCCAAATCAAAGAAAACCGCTACTAAGTGTTCTTTCTTGATGAAAGCGTCGCGAATAAATGTTTCCAGTCTAACCAGATGATCATTCGTACTACGACCATAACGAAAGCCACTTTGGAAAGGAGATATTAAATTGTTGGTTTCCAAATACCATACAAGCCGAGAATTGATCATTCGTTCCATTGTTTTGCATACGCAGCTAGTTAATGATATAGGTCTATAGTTGGTAGGATCTGCGCTATCTTTGCCTGGTTTGGGGATTGGTATTACTGTTGCTTCTTTCCAAATTTTTGGTACATTACCAGTAATCCATAAATCATTGAAGATTTCCAGAAGAACTGTTAAGGATGGTTCTGGAAGGTGTTTCAAAAACTGGTAATGTATATCATCAGGCCCAGCAGATGTATCATGGGCCTTATTCAAAGATTCCATAAGCTCCGACAATGAAAATGGTTGGTTATAACTGTCTGAGTTATTCGATGAGAATTTCAACCGTGTTTTTCTTTTTGAGCTTTCAATCTTCGGAAAGGTTTTGAATAATTAGACGATGAGGAGTTTTTGGAGAAACAATCAGCAAGTACATTAGGTATTTCATGTTTGGTATTGAAATTGTTATTATTTAGCTGTACATGTCGGAATGAATTGTATTTTCCCTTTCCATTTATTTTGCGGATCGTGTCCCAAACTTTCTTTATTGAGGAACAAGAGTTTAAAGTTGAAACATATTTTTTTCCATGATGCTCGTTTACTTTCTTTAATTATGCGGCGAGCTTTGGCCCGAAATATACGGTACTGAGTTAAGTTTTCGGGCGTTGGACGAATATTAAATTTTTTCAGTGCTTCTCGGCGTTGTCTAATGGCTTCTTTACATTCTTTGTTGAACCACGGTTTTTGGGTTCTTTTACAATTCGGCGAGAACTTAGGAATATATTCATTTGCAATCTCAATTAAGACGGATGTAAATTGTCGAATAGAATCAATATCGTTTAGGGCGGTATTCCTGTTAAGTCTAGCTGTACAAAGTGTTTCAAACTTGGTTCAGTCAGCTTTCTTTAAATTCCACTGTGGAATCGTGTCATCAATTGTAACGTTGGTGTTCTTAAGAGAGATTGGAAAGTGATCACTGCTGTGAAGGTCATCAGCGACCTTCCAATTATAATCCAAAAGTAGTGAAGGAGAACAAATTGTCAAGTCCATACATGTCTATGTACCAGTTCCTGGGTGCAAGTACGTCGGAGATTTGGTATTAAATAGACACAAGTCGTGTCTAGTAATAAAATCTTCGACCTTTTTGCCCCTGTCGCTTATGTAATTTGATCCCTATAAAATATTATGGGCATTAAAATCACCGAGTAAAACAAATAGTGCAAGAAGTTGTTGAACAAGCGTGTCTAATTCGTTTGGTAATAAGTTGGTGTTTGGTGGTATGTAAATAGAACAAAATGTAATCACTCGATGTAGAGTGACACAGCAATGGCTTGCAAATTTGTGTTTAAAGGGATGACGCTATGTGGGGCTCTACTGTTCACAGCAATAGAAACCCCTCCCGAGGCCCTGTCAACGTTCTGTAAGTAGGTGTTAAACAGGGAGTAGGTTTTAAGTGTGATGTTGTCCGTATCTTTTAAAAAGGTTTCCTGAAGGCATAGTATTGCAGGATCATATTCGTTTAAAAGCAGGAGAATATCATTGTAATTGGCTTTAAGTCCTCGACAATTCCATTGTATGATCGTGTTCTTCATTATAAGTTTAGATTGAAGATTTTGGAGCTAGGTTAGACTTTTCGCGGAGAGAATCTATATGGTTATTTCTACGGAGGAAGTACGGGGATGATTTTTTTGTTAGGTCTGGAGCTACTTTGAGAACATGGAGCAGTATCTTCTGCATCCATGCTCTCAATGTCCCCAAATCTGTTATAGAGTTTGATGGGGTCTTCTGACCCCTTTTGCTGCCTATTTCCTTGTGATCTGTTTTTGGTCTTTGGTGATTTCGGTGGTTGAGTATTATTGAATGTTGTTTGGGTAGATGCCGTGGTTTTTTGTGCTTGGTAATGGGGGGTGTTAGTGCTTGATGTTGGCTCGGGTGCATCTGTCTGCGTTTGAGCGTCCTTCGTTGCCTTGGGATTGTTCTTCACTACAGTGGAGAAGGATGGGCCAGGAAGAGATGTTTTGCCTGTACAAGCTTTCTGGCCTCTGGATAGGGAATGTTGGATGTGTATTTAACCCTCTGTATTTCCTTCTCCTGTTTCCAGGTATCACAATCCTTGGAATTGGCGTGGTGCTCCTTTCCACAGTTGACACAATGCGGAGTGGCTCTACACTCAGATTCCTGGTGAGAATGATCTCCGCATCGGCCACATATTTGGCTTTTTGAGCATCGGTCTTCATGATGACCATATTTCTGACACTTATAACATCGAAGTGGATTTGGGATGTACACATCAACCTTCACTTGCAGAAAGCCAACTTTGACCACTCTGGGTACTGCTGGCTTGTTGAAGGTGAGTATAATGGTGTTGGTGTCCTGCAGGTTGTTGTTACGTTTAATACGTATTCTACGGACTGCAGTGACACCTTCGTTTTTCATCCCTTCAATGATATCCGTGTCGCTGACTCCAGCCAAGTCACGACAGCGAATCACGCCTTTGGACGAATTGAGTGTTGTGTGGGCGAACGAGGTCACTGGAATATCGAAAAAGGTTCTCATTTTCTTGAGGTTTTCTGTTTGACCTCGTCGCTCGCACTCGACAAGTAGGCAGCCCGATTTTAACTTTTTAACACCTTTTGATGTACCAATCAATCCCATAATTGTTTTCCCGATCACAACCGGGAGAGTACATTAAAGCGGTTTTGTGGCATCTTTAGACTGTATAACCATGAAGCGTGGAAATGAATCCACACCACATGGTTCGTCATCTGAGTCAGATCCAGTTTTGGTACGTTTGAGTTGATTTTTTTTTAAATATCCATGTTGGTGTATTTAAAATTCAGCACCCGTGCTCCCCGCCCACCAAGGAGCCCAACAAGGGGACACTTTTCAAGTGCCAGGGATACACAGATGTTATACTCAGTAGGTAAATTCACCTCCTGATTCATCCCATAAGACATACTCAGTCGGTAAAATTACCTCCCAATTGACCCGTTGAGCCACCGCCTTCTAGGAAGTCTTCTAAGACTTGGAAAAGGGAAAGTTAAAGGGATAGAATGTAGGGGCAACGGTGGTATCAAGAGAGATACAACGAGAAGGATAAAGAAAGTGAGCGAGTAAATAAAGACCTCCTAGGGCTCGGCGTGACCAGCCGATTTGTCGAGACCGGGCCCATCCCGACCACCCGTCTAGAAGAAGTAGAGGCCAAAGTAGTGTATTGCATCGGAAAGCCTCTGCTCAACTACCAGGATCCTTTCCTCCTCCGACACGGGTCGCAACCCACGGCAAACAGGTTGCCTCTACTTAGTCGCCTCTTACGACACGTAGCGAGGCACGGCGGGCCAATTCTACAACCCCGCACCCGCAGGGGCACAAGGCATACGTACCGATAATACCAAGTCACACGTCTGTTCAGGAAAGAAACGATGTCACATTTGTCACCAAATTGTGGACTTGGAGCACCAATGCTACATTCAACAATACCATTCTAAACATGAAGAAGAAGAAGATGATGACCAGAAGAAGAAAGGGAATTTCATCTTTTTCGATTTCGAATGCATGCAAGAGACTGGCATTCACATTCCTAATTTCTGCGTGGCTCACCAAGCGTGCGAGAAGTGCATCTAAGAGCCTATCTTGACTCATTGCCCTCACTGCAGCAAGATTCCTGGAGGACGTGAAAAAATCTTTTGGGGACTGAACACACTAGCCGATTTTGCCCAATGGATCTTAGACCCTATTGACGAAACGTGGAGCCAAGAATATATCGAACGTTACGGAGATTGTCATCGCCATGCCACGGTGATGGCTCACAATTTCTCGGGATACGATGGACAATTTCTGTTGAGATACTATACGGAACAAAGTACCGAACGTCCGAAAGTTACTTTGAACGGAGCCAAAATCATTTCCATGCAAGTGGGTCAAGTACAGTTTAAAGATTCAATGAGTTACTTGGCTATGCCTCTGAGCCGCATGCCTAAAACGTTTGGCATGACAGAAATGGCCAAGGGCTATTTTCCGCACTTTTTCAATATCGAAGCCAATCAACACGCCGTTCTACCCCAATAGCCTGAGGCTCACTACTACGACCCCGACAACATGCGTACCGAACAACGAGAAGCTTTTTACGCATGGTACCAGACTCACGCTTCGGACCCTTTTGACTTTCAGGAAGAAATGTTAAAATATTGTCGTTCCGACGTAGACATTTTACGTCGCTGCTGTGGAAAATTTCGAGAACTGTTCATAGAACACGGAGGGATCGATCCTTTGAAAGAAGCCTGTACCATTGCCAAAGCGTGTTCCTTAGTGTATCGTCAACGATTCATGCCCGAAAACACCCTAGTTGTCATCAGTCCTCAAACGACCAATTTTGTCAAACGTCAATACTCAGTCAAAGCCCTACGCTGGTTACATTACCTGTGTGACAAGGAAGACAAATGGATCCAACACGCGCGCAACGGAGGAGGCGAAAAGACCATCGGAAGGTATTCAGTAGATGGCTGTGACTTAGAAAACCCCAAGATCGTGTACGAGTTTTATGGGTGCTTATTTCACGGATGTCCCATCTGCTACCCTCAACGTGACACTAAAAACCAGTTTTTACAACGGACCATGGAAGACTTGTACCAGACCACTTGTCAGCGACGCTTGAAGTTAGAAGAGCAAGGATACCAAGTAGTGGAAATGTGGGAACACGAGTACGATCAGCGATTGAAAACCGATCCCGAGTTTAAGCGCATCGTGGAAAGTTACAAGCTGGTGGACCCTCTGAACCCACGGGACAGTTTGTACGGAGGACGGACGAATGCCACCTGTTTGCTGTTCCAAGCCGACGAAGAGAAAGGAGAAGAAATCAAATACTTGGACGTGTGTTCTCTGTATCCGTACGTGTGCAAATATTGCCACTTTTCCCGCAGGGCACCCGCAACTGCTGACCGAACACATCGACGTAGACAATATTCGACAATACGAAGGATTGATCAAGTGCAAAGTCTTGCCTCCCACGAACTTGTACCATCCCGTTTTACCACATCATTGCCAAGGAAAACTGATGTTTCCCTTGTGTCGTACTTGTGCTGAAACGGCCAACCAAGACCACCCTTGTCAGCACACTCAGGAAGAACGAGCCTTGACGGGAACGTGGGTCAGCGTGGAATTGTTTAAAGCTCTGGACTTGGGATACCAACTGTTAGAAGTGTACGAAATTTACCACTTTCCCAAGATAGAAAAATACCACAAGGGCGACGATTCTCAAAAAGGCATTTTTGCAGACTACGTGAATGCCTTTTTGAAACTGAAACAAGAAGCTAGCGGATATCCTTCCCGAAGACCAAACAAAGTTCAAAGAGAAATACTGGAAGCAGGAAGGCATCACTTTAGACAACATCGAGAAAAACGAAGGAAGGCGATCGTTTGCCAAAGTGATGTTGAATTGTTTGTGGGGCAAAATGGCACAACGACCGTGTTTACCCAAGACGGAGTATTTGACAGAACCTTCCCGCTACTTTCAGATGATTCACGACAAAACCAAATACGTGAAACATGTGGACGTCGTTCGTGAGGACTTGCTCTTAGTCAATTACGAAGAAGAACTGGACTTTGTAGAAGCCGACGAATTTGGAAATGTCATCATTGCGTCGTAGGTGACAGCCCATGCTCGCTTAAAACTGTACGAAGCTTTAGAACTGTTAGGAGATCGTGTACTGTATTTTGACACGGACAGTTGCATCTACATTGATCGCCTGGGTCAACCTTACCTGATCATCGAAGGAGACCGTTTAGGAGCCTGGACGGACGAGCATCCCGACGACAAGATTCTCAGTTTTGCAAGTGGCGGTCCCAAAAATTACGGTTACGAATACCGTAACCCACAAGGAGATGTGAACACGGAGTGCAAAGTGAAAGGATTGACTCTCAATTATCGCACCAGCCGAGTGGTGAACTTTGGCGTCTTGAAAGAAGCCTTGCAGTCTGGACAGGATGGAAATTTTAAAGTGACCACCCACGAACAGTCTGGACCCACGAACCGCATAAGATTGTACGTTTACCCACACACCAAATCGTCAGTCGATCCTTGGAAAAAGTTTATCAAATCGTGTACCAGAAGCGAGTTCGGCTTCCCAATCACTTCACTTTACCGTACGGTCATGCCGATATTGGTCAGCATATAAAAAGGGACAACGTTCAAGGTCGATAGTTCATTGTGACTACCATTGCTAAGCGAGAAAGATGAATCCTTTCACACAGCAAGTATCCAGTAAGAGTAAACTCGAGTACGATGATGTGCCTTGCGATGGTAGGGATGCCGTACGCTATGACCTTAGTGATTCAGTACCACATCATCATGGGAACTTTGCTATAACTACTACTACTATCATACCTACCATGGAACGTGATGCTGTGCGTGTCAAACCTGATGGATGCGAAAGCGATGCCACTCGTTGTCGCACACCTTTTCACTTTACTGGTTTTCATGGTGGATGTCATCCTAATGAAACCATGCGACTACCACCCTACGGATGTCATGTAAAACTGCGCAGGCTCCTACATATTTCACCGTACCCTCATCGAAATGAACCTGTGAAAGACGAATATTCGTTCCCTGTGCGTTTGCTAGAATACTGTGATTTTGAAAGTCGATTGCAAACCTTCCAAGGAAAATGGCCAAAATATCTGGGAGGACCTACCCCCGAAGAATTAGCTAGAGCTGGATTTATCTACTTGGGCGAAGGGGATAAAGTCAAGTGCTTCAGTTGCGGTGTGTCACTTCACGCGTGGGAGAAGAAAGATTGCGCTTGCCTGGAACATGCTCGATGGTCTCCAGATTGTCACTACCTGCCTTTAGTGGGACCTCGTCATTGAAGTGGCCCTACCATGTTGTGTAAAAAGCTAGCTACGGAGTTAGGAGTCAAACGTTGGACAATCCCTAGACAAGTATTTAAACCCGATGTAAAAAATAATCTTCAAAGATTACCAAACGAATTGCAAGAGATCTACAAGGACATTTGGCAGGGACCTGCCAGAGCCAAATCTCAATTAGTGACTGTAGAACATTTGTGTCGAGAAATTCACAAGAGGAAATTGACCAAAGTCAACAAACAAGTCCGATTTCTCTGGATCAAGGGTGCGTTCGTTCTACTATTTCGCTTTAGACCATTTACATGTGAAGATTTTATTGACATTCTTGACCGTTTCCTGGAATGGCAGTGGTCAGAAATTACTCACTACGTTCATTGCTTTCGCTCTAGGAGAAGTGTTTGACTGACATGGTTATGGATACTTTACAAGAGAACATTCGTGCTTTGCCTGTGGAATTGAGAGAACGCATTTACCGTGAGTTCGTCAAAATACAAGTAAAACGCAAAGAACCATTGCATCCGTTACGTCACCGATGTTTAAACCACTGGTACCTGAATGCTACAAGAGGATTGATTCATGTGAAAGCGTTCCATTGGTCAGACATTGTTCAACTGGAGGAGAACCAGAAGAATTTGGTTGTCACTCTTCCTTCAACTTACAAGGTGACTATACTACATCGAATTCCAGAAGAAGAGTTAGAGGAGTACCAAAATCTTTTACGCTACCAAAGTTTGTCTGTAGTGGAAAATTCTGTACGGTGTGTAGTGTGAACTAGTGACTAAAAAATTTAAATTCGCTACTGGAGTACGATTAGCTCTGTGCAAAAAGTACACTTATTATCTCCGACAAAAAAAAGAGGGTATAAAAACGGACGACCATGCCACGACCTTTATCATTCGTGATACAACAGATTTCGTGGAAGGAAATCAATGACACTATTGAAACAGTAGAGGATTACCAACACCTATTACGAGAACTGTGTCCATTGAATTGGGGTCGACGTGTAGTGTGTGTCTTAGTGACTTGCTTTCTGCGATTTCGTTTACCAGCCGATTCCTTGTGGACTCTTTACGAACAGTACCTATTACTCCAAAACAAAACATGAAAGTGGTCCCTTTAAATGTACACGAGAGACTCATTCTGCTCAAAGCTTTGCGCTTTCATCTTGATACTTCTCAACCTCTACGGAAAAACAAGATTCGTCAACTTTTAGGCACTGAAGATGTGTACGACGACGTGTGTGTAGCTTGTGACTTACACCCTCACTGGAAAGATGTACGTGACTGGAAAAGTTTGGGGTTTGAGGCTTGGACTAAAGAAGTGGCACACTATGCCAAAAATTTGTAATCCTAAAAAATTAAAACGTTCCGTGGAAAAAGTCACTTTTAAACCTGTGTTAGTGACAATACCAGAAGAACAGTCTGTCACCGAGGAAAACCACTCTCTTCAGGACAAGACTGTCATCGACATTCCTGAAAGACCATTCCGGGAGGCCCCTTGTGTGACTGAACCAAGGAATGTACAGACTCTCAGAACATTACACACTACTGCTATGATTTCACCTGTTTGCCATGACACCCACCATGATGACGATGCAAGAATCCCAATGGGTCGATTTTCATCCCGTCTCCTCTTTGACGGATTCCGCTCCCATCGAGTTTGAAATCAAAGGACAACCCGAAGATTACATCGATCTGAATAGTAGTTACTTGTATCTAAAGCTGAAAGTGATCAAAACCGACAACACCAATCCGGGAGCCGATGCAGCAGTAGCTCCCGTCAACACTTTCATGCATTCCTTGTTCAGCGAAGTGGATTTGTACTTGAATAACAAACTGGTCAGCAGTAGCATGGATACTTACCCTTACCGAGCGTATATAGAAAATCTCTTGACGTACGGAAAAGAGGCCAAGAACACTCATCTGGATGCTTGCGTGGTATGGAAACCTGACACCGCAGGTGAGAACACGTTTAACGACAGAGCCCTGACAGCCGATGACGATCCTCACAATGTGGGTTTTAACGACCGTCGAAGGAAAATCCTGCAAGATCGTAGTTTAGAACTGATGGATCGTTTGCATTTGGACATGTGGTTGCAAGGCAAGTATTTGCTGAACGGAGTGGATATTCGCCTGAGACTCAATCGCAGCAGTGTCGCTTTTCATTTGATGGCTTATGCCAACGAGTACAAAACCATCATCCAAGAAGCCAGACTTTACGTGCGACGTGTAGAAGTGTTACCTAAAGCGGGAAACGACATCAGTCAAACATTGAGCAGATCGACCGCCAAATATCCGATACGACGTGTCGAAGTGAAAACATTCACCATTGCTGCTGGACTCCGATCCAAGATCGAAGATCATCTGTTCCAAGGACAGTTACCCAAACGTTTAATCTTGGTATCGTCAGTAATGCAGCCCTCAACGGAGCCCACGATCAAAATCCTTTCCAGTTTAAGCACTACAGAGTGTCCAAGACCGAAGTCAGTCGCGATGGCAAGACTTTGTGTACCAGACCCTTCGAACTTAACTTTGCCCAGAAGAATTACTTGAGATCGTACTTGTCCCTGTACGAAGCTACGGGGCAACTAGGAACCAACGCCAGTCACGGTATTTCGTACGAAGATTATGTCGGAGGTTACACTTTGTGGGCCTTTGATTTCACTCCAGACCAAGGCAGCGACGAGGGACATTTCCACCCTATAAAATCCGGTCAACTGCGTGTGGAACTTCAGTTTGCAGAAGCTCTCACTGAGACGGTCAACGTCATCCTGTATGCTGAATTCGATAATACCATAGAAATCAACAGTTTGAGAGAAGTCATTCTAGACTATTAGACACAATGGAAGACTCCTATCCCTCTTTAAACAGTGGAGAATCTTTGGACATGGAATGGGAGGATAGCGTGAAAACAGAACCCCAAGACCAAGCCAAAGAGGCCGAGGTAGTAGTCAAGTCCAGATGGCCAGAACAAGAACAACATTTAGTGTCCTGTTTTGCTAAACACCTAGCGAATACAATTACGGAATTGTCCAAGAAATATTGTTATGGATGTCAAAACGATCATCCCAGTCAAATTTAACACGATAAATGTATGATGATGTGTCAAGAAGAAAAATTGGACGAGTATCTGGACGAAGCTTGGAGTCTCATCTCAGAAGAAGCAGTGTTGCATGAGTATAAAGGCTTGCGTGATCTTTCCTGCCTCCCACTGACTACTCTAGAGATCTATCGCATCGAAGCTCTCTTAGCCCAGAGTGCGGAGACAAGGCGAAGAAACGGCTACTTGACAGATCGTTTCAAACAAAAAATCAGAATTGAATTGATGACGTATCATTACATGTGAAAAAAAAAACACAACAGAAAATGGATACTTGGGAACTTTATTACCTCTTGAACAATAGTTCGTATACTGCTTCTTGGAATCCTGTCGTGTGCGCTAAAGATGAACTACCTCATCGCAAACCTCAAGACCATCAAGCTTATGTCATCAACACGGACGAAAGTCATCTTCCAGAAACTCACTGGGTTGCCGTCTACTTCCCTCAAGAGGATTGTGTGGAATATTTTGATTCGTATGGATTATCCCCCTTTGGAAGACGATATCATTGACTTTATGAGAAGAAATGCCCAGACGACACGATACAATAATGTGAAATTACAAGGCACAGATTCCATGGTGTGTGGACAATATTGTGTATATTTTCTTCATCAACGCAGTCTTTGATATCCTTTAGAACATTTAGTGACTTATTTTGATCGTCACTCTTCTAGAAACGATGAGAAAATAGATCGATGGTTTTGTGACCATTATAGTTATCTTTTGTCTTTAGCTAGGAAACGTAGTGTACACCAATGGCCTCATGATTTCCATCAATGGAAATCCCACATGATTTCACAACGTTGTCAACCTTGTCAAAAATAATTTGTTTGATGTTACTTGTGACTTATGACTTGTTACTTGTTACTTGAATAAAAAATGTTGTGTTTTGAAAAAATGTGTCTGTCGTTTGTTTTAAAAAAAAAAAACACTGTGAATATATGCTCTTTGACTTCTCTCTATCCCTCACCATGACATTCGCTATCATAGCGTTCCGACACTAAAACCGAGTAGGGATGTTTTCTATCGCGTCCGCGTTTGAACCAGCAGCAGGGAGGGTGAACAGACCACTTTGCCTGAGACCTTATTTTACAAAAATAAAGGTTCCTACGAAGGCTAAAAAAAGGTCAATGACGCTAAACCAAAGCCTCTAACCGAGATTATTTCCATACGGTTGAGAACGGATAATAAATCGTTTGGGTTAGCTCAGTTTTGTTATCAATCGCTGACGTATTTTTTTCAAATTTTTATGCGATTTCATTTACTTGTCTGGTCACTCAGTATTGGTCGTCCACGCTCTGCTGCTACCTTGATAAAATCAAGGACCAAAGATTTTATCCAGACCTATACGGTACCTTGATCTTGGATCATGTAGATTTATTGTTATAAATCCGAATGGAACAGCTTGTGCTTTTGAAAAGTTTTAAAATTTAATCATGTCCATATCTCCTGAACACCAAGTATAATAAATATTTTGTAAGGTATAATTATCTACGCCATTAAACACAACCAAAATATTACAGTTATCTCTGATCACTTTTGGAATTTGTGTATATCGCTGAGTAACATAAATCACGTCAGTATGTTTATGTCTACCTCGAGAAAATATCCGAGCTGGATTGATTGTTTATCTAACATAGTATCGTCATATACTACGAGGTTATTAATAAATCCATCTAGGTCATCTACAGATGGGGCTTCATCAATATCGGTAATAAAGTCAACAACATCATTACCGTCTTCATTCAGCAATTTTGCATTTTCATTAAAATCTTTAAGTACTTCATAACATCGTTGATCATCTACAGATGGTGCTACCAAATATAATTTATCCCACTTCAGCCATCTCATTATTAGATTAAGTAATAATTGTGTTTTGCCTGATCCAGATGGGCCTATTATAATCATTCTGATAGAATTTGGTAGTGCTGGATGGTGCCTTACTGGTTCTTGTTTTCGTGTCGCTGAGAAGTCAATTATATCCATATAATAAATAATATGAATTTATATTGTGTTCGATGCAGAGCACTCACGTCCACCACTGAATTAACAACAATAACAACAAAAAATAAAAGACGTGCAATTACAGGCAAGTGTGTGAAATGTGGTACAAAAAAATACAAATTTTATTTCATCAAAGACAGGTGGGGATATTGCTGCTTCGTTAGGAAAATTACCAGGATTACCATGGGCCAACTACCCCGGTGAGAAACATCTTCCTGGATATAATTATTGTGGTCCTGGAACTCGACTTGATATCCGACTTGATGATCAAGATCAACCAAGACCCGGAGAGTATCCAGTAAATAAAATTGATCAAGCATGTCATGAACATGACGTTGCTTATAAAGTAAAGATTTGCAGCAGCGGCATCTCGCAGATGTGAAATTGATTCATGCGCTAAATGCTATCCCTAATAAATCTCTCAGAGAAAAACTAGCTAGTTTTCTAGTAAAATCTGCTATGAAAAGTAAAATAATGCTCGGGGCTGGTAATTAATTATATAAATATTATAATGGAATCCATTTATTATTCCCCGAGAGGATATTGGAGAGGTAAAACAGCAATCAGTAAACTTGCTGAAGCAGCAAAAGTTTCACGTAATGTTGCTGCATCATGGTTAGCACGACAGGCAATATGGCAAATCTATCTACCACCACCTAAAAAAATTCATTATGCACATTTTGATGTCAGCATCCCCAAGGAAGTTCATCAAGCAGATATTTTGTTTTTACCACATGATACTGTTAAAACACGTGGACGAAAATCACGCACGTACAAATACGCATTGACTGTTGTTGACGTTGCAAGTAGATATAAAGAAGCGGAACCATTATCAACAAAGACAGTATCTGAAGTTGCATCTGCGTTTGAACGAATTTATCAACGTGGTGGTCTACGATGGCCACAGCTATTACAGGTTGATCCTGGCAAAGAATTTCTTGGTGAGGTATTATCGTTGATGAAAAAACATAATGTTAAAATCAGACGAGGACATACTGAAATTCATCGTGATCAAGCAATTGTTGAACGATTTAATCGAACACTTGCTGAGCGGTTATTTGGATATCAATACGCAAAGGAAATATCTACTGACTTTAAGTCGGGTGAGCGATCTCGTGAATGGGTTGCAAGGTTACCAAGTGTGATATCTGCGCTATATAATGAAATTACTCGTGCAATTTCCATGAAACCTTCTAATGCAATGACAAAAAAATATGTACCCCGTAGCGATAACGTACAACGCCGTGAACAACCAGTATTAGGTAATGTAACTGTGAGATATTTATACGAACCAGGGGAGCTTGAGGGTGGGAAAAAAGAGCTACTGACCCTATCTGGAGCGTGACTACACATACAATTTCTAGCGTAGTTAGATCCACTGGAAGACCTGCCATATACAGACTAGATTCTACTGCCCCTCAGCGTGGATTTGTACGTGAACAATTACAAGTAATTCCTGCAGATACACAATTACCACCACGTTCACTTATGTAAATTAGAGCCCCGGCGTCGATTACATTCAAGACAGGTCAGCATCACATTTCACGTGTATGACCAAGATCACTATTAATTCTGTCTATGGTAAATTGTCTTGGATTGTTATTCGAATATTGCCATAACATTATTGTGTTACAGCTCGCACAATGATTATTCTGTAGTTGCTTCAGTGTTATAATAAATTCAGTATCAATATCAAAGCCACGCTTATTTTTTTTGTCACATTGTTTATAACCCGCTAATTTTTTATTTATTACAGCAGCGTCATTAGTAATTTCCTCAGTTATCACGTAATCTATAATAACCCTATGTAGTTGAGTTATTCTTCTAACACGAGATACTGCAAGATAGACTAAGTTTGACCATTCGATACGATCATCTACAATCCAGATATTTGCATCAGAGATAGTTAATCCCTGTGACGAATGAATCGTTATAGCGTATCCTAACATCCACGGTGATTTTTCCATGTTTAATGCGCTCTCAACAACATCAATGGCAACCAAAACAATGTCATTCAGTACAAGATTTTGTACTCGGACATTTTCAGCGTCTCCACCTGGTATTTCAACTTCAATATTCTGTCGTCGAGTATCTGCTGGGCGATAACACAAAGGTACAGGTAACGTTGGAAACTTTTCTTTATGTAACGTAAATAATTTCTTTTGCAGTTCATCACGAACTATCTTTCTACTTGCGACTATCAAATCAGCAGGCCTCCATAAAGTCCAAAAATCATTCATAGTTGTCTCTGGAATTACTTTACGCATAATCTCACATTGTATTTTATCTGGCTGTAGTCTGATTAATCTTTTAAGTTCTTTCAGCGGTTCATCAATAGCTCTATGGTCATCATGTATTTCTTCATAATAATCTACATTATTCTTTAGCCATTCATGTGGAGACTGTCCAACAAAGGGTGGGGGTTGACCATGATCGCCACACATAATCACAGCAGTATTCTTTGTCAATAACCATTCAAGAAATGTTTTTAGTGTTTCTAACGACACCGTGCATATCTCATCCCATATAATATACTCAGGTATATATTTTTCACCCATTCACTCAGGAGTCCACGTGTCTCCGCACCATCTAAAGAAACTATGATATGTACATGATTTTTACTCCTCGTTCTTTTATTTCTCTGGCAAGTTTATGTGTAGGTGTCAAA
This sequence comes from Megalonaias nervosa, assembly GCA_016617855.1. Lineage (NCBI taxonomy): Eukaryota > Metazoa > Mollusca > Bivalvia > Unionida > Unionidae > Megalonaias > Megalonaias nervosa. The sequence goes on from JAECUM010029814.1 coordinate 34,835, forward strand.
ACAATTATATCTGAACTATTATTCATAAATAAATTAATCGCACGAGTTGTTTTACCTGACATTCCATACCCATTAAGATAAACAGTCTTATGTCTAGCCACAGGATCGTACACAGATGGTGCAGATGACTTTGATGCTTGATTATTATTTCTGTAATATATTTCCTTAATTCCAACATCGGCAGATTCAGAATAACTAAGTATATTTTCTTGTTTTATCCTCCACGTCCCCCATTCACCATTACCGAGTAGCGGTTTTAATAAATCCTTATATTTTTTATGTATATAAAATGAATCCGTAGCGACTCTGACAGCGTGACGAGGAAATCTATTTATCATCGATAGTAGGTTTATCGAAACATAAGCTAACATCGAAGATCTTAAATGAGTAAATTGTGGTGAGTCGCCATCAAGGTAGCTCACAATGGTACCTAGTTTTGTTCTATCTGATAAATAAGCATTACATCGACTTATAAATGTGTTTTTCTCCGTTGTATCAGTGATTATAAAATCTAGTTCAGCGTCGTCCATAATCAATCTTGTACACACTCGTTTATAATCGTATGAACCACCTTGAGTAAACTTACCGATTATCTTTCTACCAAGATCTTTTGCAAGTTTTTCATCGTACTCGTTCCTGCATTTACTTATTTTAATGACATGATCTTCATCAATATCAGGGAATTCTTTCCTGGCATCATCGACACTAAATCTATCCGGTTCTGGTAACCAAACTTGCTTCTGTGAACTATACGATATAATTGCTTCAGTTACCCTCAACGATATTAAAAATCCAGCATCAAGCATATACCGCAATAGTACTATCGGAACCCAACATTTTTCTGAAAAATGTCTTGCAAACCAAACATAAGTAATCGCATGGAGACCCTCTCTAAACTCGAATGATTCTACATAAGCAAATCCTGTTAGGTCAAAATCTGGTTCTTCCATGGGAAGGGGTCCGTTTATTGCAACCCTGGTCATCTCATGTGTAGGATGTCCGAGTTTCTTAAAGTATTTAGAACATTCTCCATATCCAAGAAAACTCCCAGGATGACATGCAGCCATATCAACTGAGATAACGTCACTATAATCGTATTTGGTATTCCATAATCCACCGTGTCCATATTCTATACAACTTGTTTTGATATCTTCAAGGAATTCTGATCGTGTCGTTTTCCATGAATTTTTCTCCTGAGCGAAATGGGCAGCAACCGATGGTACGGTAAAACAGTTATTCAGTAATTGTCCAACTATGACATTATCAGAGGTATATTTCAGTGCAAGATGTTCCATTTCTTCATGAAGAGATTCTGTACGGTAAATATCACCGTTAGGCCGTACAAACTGATCGTAATCGTATTCTGAACTTTGAAATAACCAAACAGACACATGGTCACTTTTACTTATATTTCTGATAAAATCAAATATGTGACCATCATAAAACTTAACTTTTCTATCTCGTGGAAATACCGTTACAGCATTAGTCCATGCATGTGCATTATGATCGATTATTGTTATTGGAGCCCCTCTTGATTCATATTTCGATTTATATAATATCTCTCCTGTTAACGTCTTTACTGTTATTGGGAATTTTAATTTCTTTTCTAGCTCAGCGACATCTTTGATAGACGCTCCGGTATCTTTAACCGCCTCTGCCCATGTGTTTTTTTTGTAACTCGTTCTGTAACTCGTTCAGCTACACAGTTTATTCTTGATATTTTCATCGGCTTGAGATCCGCAACATTAGGTTTATCATTTAGCGAATATATTGCGTAGACATCCGCAGTCACAGGATACTCTTGTACATAGTAAGGTTTATCAATGCCAGTAAGTATTCCAGGTTTGGATCTGTTATTTAAGAGAACAATATTGCTTCCCGACTGCACACGGGTTGGATCACGCTTATCACGAATAATCCAGATATCGTCATCTGTCTCTACAATAAACTTTATTAAAATAAAATATTTTTGATTATCAAGGTGATTAATAATTACTTTTCCTCGTTTGTCGTTCATCATATTAACGATATGTCCTATCCTGAAAGTTGACCATACATGAGCAGCACCATCGTCACGAAATTCCTTTTTGGCTTCACGGATACGTTTAGCTATATCCGCATTTGTTAAAGCTAGATCTTGCATCGAAACACTAAATTTATATTCTGGTAGTCTGTCAAGGTCAAATCTAGCAGGGGAAGGTTCAATAACGGATAATTCCTCCATTATTATAATTAAGACAAATATTTAAATTGAATTTTTGTATATATATAATGATTGAAACCAGGAACAAGTGCATTTGGCTAAAACTTGGTCATATCTCTCATTGTGATAAACCATGTATAAATGAATACTGCGGAAATCACATGCAATGCATCAAACATGGAAGTACAGGACCAAAACCATGTGTGCAATGCGGTGTTGGAGTCAGAGGAAAAACACAGTTATGCCTAAAATGTGGCGGACAAAAATACAGGGAATTAAAACGATATTATGACCAAAAAAATACCTTGTCAGGTAAATCTCCTATAAAAACCGTAGAGGATTATCTGACCAGATTTCAGAATAATGATTTAGACAAATAATATTATTATATAAATGGAGCAAAAAGAATTTGTAGCGCATCCGATCATCAAAAACTACGAAGCGTCTCGTGATGGCACTATCAGGAACTGCAGATCAAAAAAACCCAGTCGGTAGTCTTGGTAAACTTGGTTATTTTAAATTTAATATCAGTGGAAATAAAAGTTATTTATCACATAAATTCATATTCGAATGTTTTCGTGGAGTAGCTGAAAATGGACTTGTAGTTGATCATATTGATGGAGATCCCCAGAAGAATCGGTTATCTAATCTGCAAGTTATAACACAGAGTCAGAATTCTAGACGTGGAAATACTGGAAGGTGTAAAGTATTCGTAAAGAGAGCTATTAAATCCATAAATACAGAAACAGACCAAGAAATGACCTTCCCATCAATAAACGCAGCTGCAAAACATTTTGGCACACATCCACAATCAGTACAATTTGTTGCAAATAAAACATACAAATCTGCATTTTCAATAAAATATAATCAGCGGATAATATTTGAATATATCTAACTCTGTCTTCCTAACAAAAACAGATAGTTCGACTCTGTCAGTTTTGCCAGGGTTTTTGTTTAGCCATAACTACAGTCCCTGACAGAGTCAGGGGTCCACCTTCACCGTCGCTGCTCTCAGTATTGACAGAATCTGATAGCATAATCTTTCTTAATTGCATTACACGATTGTCCATAATTTTTGTTCTTTCGTATTCACGAGACAGTTCGGATTTAACCTTTTCGATTGACTGTGCAAGAGGTGCAAATAGCTTTACCTGATCATCGTTTACCATAGCTAGTGATTCAAGCATAGATTGATAGATTGATAGATTAATTTTATAAATCTGTAGTTTGAAGGTAGTGTATATTTATTTTCAAATTTTCTCTGTTGCAGTGATTCAAAATCGCACATAATTTTCTGAGGGTCAAGATTATCAGATATTTTTATTCCGTTATATTTTAATTTTTCAATAGCACAGATAATATCATTGATGTTTTCATGGTTCATTATATATATATATATATATATATATATATATATATATATATATATATATATATATATATATATATATATATATATATTTAAAATGAAAAAATATTAGCCCCCGATGACTTTTTTTTTGTCAGGGGGCTGTTTTTGTGTGATATATGGTTATGAAATATATACAGATGGTTTATGATTTTGATTTCAGCACAACATATATTATATGGTTCAGATGGTTTATGATTTTGATTTTGATTTTGGACGGCACAAACATATAGATGATTCTATGAACATGAAATATATACAAATGGTGATGACGGGGGAATCTTGTCTACGTCCAACAGATTTTGTACACTCTCCCCCCATACAAAACCCGGGGAGTGTAAAAGGTACACCCCTCAAGGGTGTATGGTAGGAGAGTGTATTTTGTCTGTTGTGGATTTCGAGGAAATGCTCCGGGTTCCCCCAATTAAATAGCATCAGTCGCCAAATGCAAGATAATATATCTTTAGCATTTTTGGAGACTCGAACACGCGAGAGTCTGCAGAACTTCGATCTACGTCCAACCGTCTTACCACTTCGGCCATCGCTCTCTTATCAATAATACAGTTGAATTTAAGTATATAAAATATTTGCGCTGTCTCACAGGACTTGTATTACTAATGTAGCGTGAATTTACTTTAATTTTTCAAAATTAATAAAATAATCGCACGTATGAGTTATCGTTCGTTAAGGTCAAAATACATGTGTTAGAGCTAAAAATAACTCTACGTACTTGGTATATAAAACTGACGTGAGTTTAAGGTTATTAGAGTCAAATTATCCCTCTCTGTTATAAATTGCTGCTTCACTAACAGCGATGCTTACAGAGAGAGGATAGATCACTAAATAATTAACGAAAAACGATATATATCGTGTCCATACGGGGACTGAAATACCTCTATAGATAACATGTATTACAAGGGAGATAATCGTTTAATTTGCTCTACAGAGAGACAGAGCAGAGTTATCGCGCTTTATTATATATAATCAATTACAGTGAAAAAAATAATTTTTATCCGTGTTTTTGAGAGAAAATCTCGTTTTTTGCACGAAAAGTACCTGAAAATCAACGAAAATTTACTAGATTTTTAGAAACCGTACGGGTCAAACCCCCCGGGTTTCTCTAAATGATTTTCGTGTTTTTCAGCATTTTCTTCTCAAACATGTATAATTTCATCATTTGTTTGCTCGTTTTTTGATGATTATTTGTTGTTTTTTGCTCGAAATATGTTATTTTTTCGTAAAAATGTCAAAAAACACGAAAATCATTTAGAGAAACCTTGGGGGTTTGACCCGTACGAAATTAGAAATTTGACTAAAAAACAAGCAAAAAACGAACAAAAATGACTAAAAAACAAGCAAAAATAACATAAAACAAGTAAATTTTCTCAGATCTATAATATTTTCTGAATAATGCGCCGATTGCAAAAGAATTTATTCGCTAAACGAACAATGTTTGGTGCGCTATCACATGTACTGTATAAGTATGACAACTCTACGAGCGTATATACAAATTAATATATAACGTGTCTCCTCTTAGGTCCACAATGTTGCCATCTTGATTTGTGAGTTTGAAATTCATTCTTGTCAATAATGGATTATGTACACGCAAGTAGACCTGATTTATTGGCTCAGACACAATGAGCCATCCTGGTGGCGCTTGAATACTTGATGAATATAATATATATCCTTGCTCCGGGTGCCACTGTGGTTAGATTTTGAAAGATCTACGTGGTAACTACTATCAATTATATCGCATACTAGATTCAGTGCGATTGTCGATGTGATGTTAACAATATTAGGCGAGATATGACGTCCTGCGCCATGTAAATCGTTATTATACTTAAGTATGGTTGGTGGTGGGGTTAATTTTCTCCACGCTGCATATATTTTAGGGAAATATTCATCAATGACATTGTTGAGTGTTTTCTTCATTTCAGCGTTATTTAAATCTGGTATTATAAATGTTTGTAAGTCTTTTTCTGTTATTTTGTAATGATCAAGGAATAATTGCTTATATTTTGGTCTTGTGTAAGGATTTCCATCGAGTTTAGTCGCAACGTTTATAATGCTTCGATTGGCGATGTATAAATCAAATAGGATCCTATTTAAATGTTTTATTGACACGATTATCTGATTTTTTTACATCGTCATAATGTTGAGATAATGAAATAAATAAATTTCTTAAATCATTAAGTGTTTTATCGTATTCGGGTTTAAGAAAATCTAAAAATTCTTTAAAAAATTCTTCATCAACAATCTCTCTAGTAACCTGCGTCCTGGCGTCTCTGATAACATTAAATGCTGATCTAATTATCTTAGGGGTCCTTCGACCGTCGAAATCAATAAAGTAATATCTATCGTTGCTTGGATCAAATTCAAATGTTATATAAGACCATGGACTTTTATTTCGATATTCTGGATCTTTAATGAATTTTTTTTTTCCGTTGTGAGAAATTCATTTTTGGTTGGTTCTGGAATTCCATTTGACTTTTGGTCTGGAGGAACATCAGGCCATCCTAATACTGATCTAATCGAACTTTGATAAATATCTACAGAGTAATCAGGGGAATTTATTTCAATCACCGCTGATAATGTTGGTTCGTATAAACCAATTGTTATTTTTGATTCTTTTCCTGTAATAGATTTAATTCTGCGCTGGAATTCTTCATTAATCTGTTCTATCTGATAACTACCAGTTGGAATACTAACTACTTGCCAATCAGGAGTTCCATCAAGTTTATTCTTATTTGCGAATACTAGTGAATTATTTGGCTGTTGTCCACTAAATGGTTTTGATCTAATATTAGGCCAGCTATAATAAACTCGAAGCTGCGCTAACGCTATTTCTTTTGCAGGAATTGCGGTTGGAAAGTTAACGCTAAACTCAGGATTGGTAGAACTTAATGAAATTATTGTAGTTTTTGACGGTGTTGTATTAGTGACGATCTGCTGTAATAACTCTCTTGACGTTGTCAAGGACTCAGACATTATTATTATTGTTATTATTTAATTCTCCATTTTGGCTATCGTCAGTAGCGATTATGAATGCTTCATCGTAGGTTTTCATTATTGTTGCAAATTCCTCGTCGGATATTTTACCATCACTAAGATAAAATGAAACACACGAAGTTAGTTTAGAATAGGCTGCTGTTGCTGTGTGTAATTTTATTATGTACTCGCGTAATTTATCATTTGTGCACGTAGATATCTTTTTAGCGATAATACTGAGAATACCTGCGCATGTTGTTGAAGTTGAAACAATAATCGTTACAATTGCTGGAGCTGTCATTGTTATCGTTGATAATAATAATCCGGATCCAGCAACAACAGCGGAAACCGAGTAAACAACTATGTCAATGACATCCATACGTGTGCGATATTTTTTTACTTTTACTGTATAATTGTCAATGATATTTTTTAGTTTGGTCAGGCATTCACATACTTGATTATATCTGTGACGTTGAACGTCGATTGAAGTTTCATTCATTATACTATGACGTTAAGTAATTAATTGGTGAGTTTGGTTACAAATTCCAGACAACACCAGTAACTAGCAGCAGCTGTATGTTTATCAGATAATTTCAACGTAAATATTTCCTCAGAATCTTTATCCAATATTACAGATACAGTTCTAGAAGAATTACCAGTTGATGGAGATGTAGTAAATATTCTAAAATCTACACTGCTAAGTACGGACAACCTATACACACCAGCAATTTCCGCAGTGTATTTGATAGTTTTATTTTGTGGTGTCCACGTGGCTGATCCTGATGCTACTGTGTACACGATATTGACGATCTGATTGTGAGGAATTTTAATCAGATTAGTTTTTTGAACAATATTAGGTATTCCACTAACAATATCGTTGAGTTTTGTGTTAACGTCGGCTAGTTTTATGTCAACGAGTTGGTGGATCACCAAAAAAATCATGTACAGATTTGTTTATGTTTCTACGAAAATTTAAAAACGTTTGTACATGTCTAGTAAAAGTACCATTGAGTGTGGTCATTTCGTCATTGATTGTTTTTAGCGAAGTTGTCGTAGGAATGTTGCTATCGTCTACATATTTCTTCGTTGCAGCGTCAAAATCAGATTCTGGTGTTCTAAGATTATTAATACCATTATTATTCATGTTGAGAAATGCACGCATTATACCACCGTTGACTAACACGTACTTAGATTCTTGATCGTCGACGTATTTTTTTGTTGCTGCATTTGTATCTACGGTTGGGTTTCCAAGGTATGTAATTTTTTTTTCCTGACATAATAATATCACCAGTAAATACATCACCAGTTTTCTTGATATAATTGTTAACTGACTTACCCGAATCTTGTATTTTACCTTGATCAGTAAAAGTAACGATATTATCAGCAACTGCGGTAGGAATTCGTATAAGTACATCTGGCAGTTGTATGTTACTCGTTTTTAATCGTCCTTGTTTATCCTGAAAAACAACGACTTCATTTTGATCCACACTTGTAATATTTAATAAATCATCAATCTCATTTCTGAGTTGATCAAGAGTTGCATATTTAGATAAATCACCTTGCTGCTGAGCTTTACCACGAGCAGATCTTCCGTAAATATCTACCATTATATTTATCAATATCTGTTTAAATGTGACAATGTGGTATATTCATGCACGACTTTATGAGGTGGTTTTGTTGATTTTGATATAGCATCAAGTACATTAAGTACTTCACGACCACATATTGGTGGATCAGTTAATGTTTGTGTTGGTAACGTTGAATACCAGATTGGAGCAGTATTATTGCTGACATAATGAAGAAATTCTTTTGGTGGCGCTAATCCATATGAATCAAAGTAAATAGTTCCACGTGGATCAATTGCATATCCAACCCAATGCATGCCTGGTCCAGAATTTTTATCGAGATTGATAATACCAGTTTCTAAATCGCTAGCGATTTTAGGTAATTGATCGCGCATGAAAACACCTCTAAAATTTTTAATTTTTAGTTTTTTTTAGCAGCATTGAGTAAATCAAAATTGGACATAGGCGATATCAGTAAACTGTCCCGGGAAGTCTTAGACCCTTTCCGTACCATGAATGTGGAGTCCCTGGCAATCTGAGACCTTTTCCCTTTTTTTGATTCCCTTTCCTGTTGCTTTCTTTAATGCCATTCCAGCAGCAGTTCCAACAGCGCCTAATGCAGCTGCTTTTGCAACATCTGGGGCTGCAGCTGCTATTAAAGCTGGTATAGCTGCGAGAAGTGGAAATATACCACCCGTCTTAGCGATGTCTTTGATGGCGCCCGCAGAAAGATTACGTTTTATACCTTTATTTGATTTTTTGGCTTCATTGAAGTTTCTGAATTGACGCTCGGTCAACGATAATTTATTTGAACCGCTCATCTGTTCTCGCTTTAGCGATATTTTTATTCCACAGTTATTTTTTGATGCTGATTGTAGCCTTTTAATCTGACCAGGTGTCAGGGTAACGCTAACGTGATTGTATGACATTATAATTATTATCCTGATTTTAAATCAGGTGATCTAATTATGTGTTACATATTTTCTACAGGGGCATCAACGACTCTCATTCGTCCACCAACACCTTCAAGTAACATCGTCTTATCGCTGAGTATAACGGCTATTGCTCTGTAATTGTCAATACCTTCTACTACTAGTGGCCCTGGTACTGCTACTGGCTTCAGCACGCGAGCTCGAAAATGTATATCAACTACTGACTGTTTGGTTAAATCTAAATGTTCGAGCGAAAAGTAATAAATTGGATATAAGGTTGTAAAATCTAACTGTGATATTTGTAAACCAGTATCAATATTTTGATCACGTCCCATGAACGACATAAGACGATGATATGCACGTGCTACATGATTTTGATTAAAATTCAGTAATATATCCTCGGATGGTTCTTGATGTCCATTTATCCTTAATGAAACTTCAGAAACACCAAGTTTGTCAAATATCATAATACTACGTAGTTGATTATTTACTCGTGCAGTATTTTGAAGCGCAATAAATATATGCCGTGGTGCAGAAACACCTTGTTGTGATGCTATCTGCCACGTAAATAAACCATCAATATTACTCTGGATAGCATCTGTGGTCACTGTCAACCATGACAACGTTGATTTACCCCTTGACTCATAAAAGCAAGTAACCGATCTTCTTCAGATATTGATGGAGTCATCACTGGCATCCACAATGAAAGTTTGGTTAATACTACTTTACCCTGAAGTGCAACAGTTGCAGCAGGATTATCACCAGCGAGGTGCCATATTGCATCATCGTCTGTAGCCTTTCGTACGAGTACAACTGTGTGCTTAGCTCCAAAAATAACTTTTCTAACATTTCTGCAGAATCCAAAAATATGTGAAAGTGGAATCGCACATGAAAGCATACTGTTCTTGAGCATTGCTTTACGTGATGCAAATCCTAAGTTGAAATTTGCGTTCATTGATAATACTGCGGTAATTTCTGCGGTTCCTGCAGCATTTCTTACATTACCTGTAGTTACATTTTTATGATCCGGGTGATCAGAAGTGTCCTTTTCAAACATCATTGATGGACCAGCTGATCTTGAATAATCGTCGCTATATCGTGCTAGACCTAATATCGTTGTAGCAACATCAACGTCCTTCTGAATTGATTCAATATTTTTACCATCAATCATATAAGTGGCGCTGTCAAATAACGCCATAATACCATTATTAACAAAACCGACACTAACATCGTTTCCATATGCAGTATTATCTATTTTTAAAATCTCACCTTCTACCTCAATAAATGCCTCAGCGGGTAGGAAATATCTGCTTGTATCTTGAACCTGAAGCTCAATCCTTCCACGCTGATCTGGAATTCGAGCGTCATAAGAATAATATTGATAATCACGCACAGATTCATCCTTGAGTACTGGTGCATCCATGTCAAACGGTGGATCAGATATACGTTTGAACATCTTTATTATATTTGTTATCGTCTAACACGAAGACCACTTCGAGAAGTGAGACCACTTCCTGCTATCAGACTAGCGGTTATATTTTTTTCTTTTTCTGACATTGGTACATCAGCCAACTCTGCTAGTTTTTGATTAGCAGCTTGGTTTATTATTTTACTAATATTTACAGGCATTACTTCAGTGCTAGGTAATTTTACAGGTTGAGGTCGGACCGCAGGTCTGCGTATTAATCGTGTTAGTCTATCTTTGATTGCTGAGAATGCTTTACTAGCAATATTGCCAACAGCACCAATACCTTTTTCACGAACAACATCAATAGCTTTCATTGATAGTTGCTTTGCAATCGGTATTGCTTTTGGGGCTATCCTTCTAAATAGACCCTGAACAACATCACCTAGTCCATCTCCGTAGATTGTTTTGTATACTGGTAATCGAGAATTTACCGCCCTGACCATGGTTGGTCCACGTTGAGTACTATGTATGATCATTTTATTATAATAACTGTATTTAATTACATACTCAATCCAGTGACTTAGTCACTATAGTAGTCATCGGCGATTTCATTAATGAGAGACCGATATACATTAATATCCATAATTCCACCTGTAAATAATCGTTTACAAATATCAGCTGCTTCATTAATGATTTCTGGGGAATTATTACCAGCTCGTTTTCCTCCAATGAGGATTTCTAGTCGATCAACATCAGCAAGAACGTTATTGGGACAAGTAATAAGACCACTTCCATGAGTAGTAAATCCACTTCCACTTATGTCGCCAGGAGAGGTGTCTGACGGCCAATATTTTTCTTCTTCCTCTTCACTTGGTTTCGGTGGTGTTGTTTTACTTGGTTTCGGTGGTGTTGTTTTACTTGGTTTTGGTGATGTTTTCGATTTCGGTAATACTGGATAATCACGAAGTGATTGCTCAAATGGTTTTATTTTTTTTTTCTGGTTGTTTTGGAGGTTTTTGTTTCTTTTGTTCTTTACTTTGTTTTCTCTCCTCTTTTAATTTAATTAAATTATTAATTTCCTCAATATATTCCTGATATAATGGATCATCGTCTCTAGCTTGTTCAACATCCATACGTATGCGATATAAATATTTTTGCCATTGTTTACTGTTTTTAATATCTTTAGCGTGTTCAGGTTTCATTAATTTATCTCTTCGACTAAAACCATCCAAAGCAAACTCAGCTAATTGTTTTAGGTTCAAGTTATTAACTATCTTAATAGTTTCTTCATCAAATTTATTTATCAGTTCAGCAGTACTTATTGCATGACTCTTTTGTTCGGATTCTGGTGCTTCAGCGCCTTCAGGTTGATCTTCATCCTCAGGTATTTCCGGGACTGGCATCGCAGCAGCTATTTCGGCTGGAAGTCCACGTCAAATCTTTTTTGTCTGTTTTGTTCTTTCTGCTATTTTTCCAGTTGCTTCAGCGGTTTTCTCTAACGCAGGAAGAATGCCTTTAGCAGTCTCAGTGATAGGTTTAAATAATTGTTTTGGTTGGTTGGTTGATTGAATTTTTTACGGCGCACCAGCACTATGAGGCTATTTAGCGCCATACAAAAGGTTATATCTTTCATTATTTAAAAGTGGTAAAAGATTACGTATCGACCAGCGATACGAAACCAAACAGTTGAAGGTAAAACGATAAAATAGTAACGGTAATAATTAAAGTTTCCAGATCAACGGGGAGTGCAAATGATGTATGACAACTAAAACAGATGAAAGGTAATTAAAATCTAACGACGGTATATATATAGCACATAAAACTGTTTAAGGTGATAGCATAAAAGCTATAACTTATGATAAATATTTACTTCCTTCAGGAAGTCTATAATATAAGAAACGCTAACTGTATCAAAGAGTTCCCTAATGTCATGCACATTGTAATAGTGATTACGCGTAGGTTGGAAGTCGAAACACTCCAACATAAAGTGCTTAACAGTGAATGGTTCATTGCAAAGATATGCACTCTGGTGGGTCTTCTCCTTTTAGTATATAGGAGTGGGTTAAATAAGTATGGCCGATTCGAATTCTTGCAACGACTACCTCCTCCCTACGGACGGCTCTGTAGGAAGGAGTCCATTCTCCTAGGGTTGGCTTGATGGCATGAAGTTTGTTATTCACGGCATCATTCCATGATGCCTGCCATTTCTGACGTAAACATTCTTTGATACTACGTATAAAATCGTATACGGTGTATTAAAATGAGATGGTTCTAGTGATAGAGCCATTTTAGCAGCGCGGTCTGCTTTGTCATTACCTTTAATTCCAATATGGCTGGGTAACCAACAGTATACTATATTGTGGGAGGTACTCAGCTCAGTATGTTTAAGGAGAACATTAGCTAACAATGGATTCTCCAGTTTTCTATTATGTAGTGACTGAAGTACTGATAGTGAATCGGAGAAGATGATGCTATTTAAAATACGCTTGCTTTCAATATATTGCAATGCAAGGTCTATTGCTCTGATTTCAGCTGAAAAAATGGATGTACCATTTGGCAAGCGAACTTTTGTTGTGTGTTTTCCACTAACGAAGGCTGCAGCAACCTTTTCCTGATCTTTTGATCCATCAGTATATATTCTTGTATAATTTTGAAATTGGGCGATTAGTTCATGGTAAGAGTTGTGGAAGATGGAAGGGTTTGTCTCCGATTTTTTCCATCGTGTAATGTGAAAAGTACCTTTGGTTGTTGAAGTAGCCAGGGAGGTGTTTCGGAGACGGTCGTTTTCAGAATTTTTGAAAGATCAATTTTGGTACTGTCAAGGCATGGTAATATTCTAATGCCAAAGGTAGGTATGACATTTGGTTTATTGTGATATAAGGTTTTATATTTGGGTTCAAAAACAGCCGAAAAAGCAGGGTTCAGAGGGTTTGAGCTTAATTTGAGAGCATACTGTGCAGAAAGCATTTCTCTACGTTGTGGTAAAGGTGGTTCGTTCGCTTCAACGAGTAGGCTTTCACACGGGGATGTCTTAAATGCTCCTAAGGCAAGTCTTATTCCCTGATGATGAATTGGGTCTAGCATCTTCAAATAGGACTTCCTAGCTGAACCATAGACAACGCAACCATAGTCTAGTTTCGAGCGAATAAATGTTCTGTATAAACTGAGTATGACTTTCCTATCAGCACCCCAGTCGGTGTGCGCTATTATTTTAAGTAAGTCTAGAGACT
>JAECUM010029815.1:0-62655 GCA_016617855.1 Megalonaias nervosa
AGGCATTTTGGTTTGTATCTAAGGTGTGTTGGATTAGTTTATGTGGGATTTTAGGCACTACTCAAGGCATTTTGGTTTGTATCTAAGGTGTGTTGGATTAGTTTATGTGGGATTTTAGGCACTACTCAAGGCATTTTGGTTTGTATCTAAGGTGTGTTGGATGGTATAGGTGATATGCTGGATATTATGTTTGTGAGATTTCATCTCCTTATTCATTCTACACTCTTCTTCTGATAGTAAGTGTATATTTTTAGACGCTACACAAGGCGTTTTGGATTGTTTTATGCTAGACAGCTTATTTCTATGTTAAATTCCTGTGGACCTTTATACATTTTGGACAGCATTCGAAATTTGGGTGCTGGATTATATATGTGGTGTGCTTGGAATGTAATCAAAAGTGGGTGTTGGATTGTATATGTGGTGTAGTGGATAGTAATCAAAAGTGGGTTTTGAATTGTATTTTGTGTGTTTGAATAGTATCCAAATGCTTTACACTACATTTTCTGTATGTACCTATAGAGCATAGAAACGGCCTAAGACAATTACAAAGTTACCATTAAATTTTCCCTTATCCCTTTAAGCACTTTGTCCCAATACACTTTTGTCCCCATTAATCCTTTTGTCCCTATGAACACATTTGTCCCTATATACCCCAAATCCGAGAAAAATGAAATCTCCACTGTCCTACCCTAGGGCAAGGTAAACGAGGCCACCGCCTTGGACACCGCGCTTCTCCGCAATGCAGTTGTTTTGCTTTGGGCCCCGCGCTGATCGCTTGCTGCCTTGGGCTCCGCATGCTGCCTTGGGCCTCACACATCCTAGGGCTGGGCCTGCCTACGTGAAGATCTGGCAGCGACAACTTAGGTGTTTTATTCCTGTGACCTTTGAATTACACAATGGAAATACACCTTTCAGAAATCTGTAATAAATATTTTTAAAGACTTTATATTGAATAACTGTCCAAGCTATTTATTATTATATTCTATTCAAGCAATACTTACAATATTCAACATGGAAAATTATATGATTTCTTATAATATAGGACTTAGCAGGTCAGTCTTTCTACAAACCTGTGTATCTGTTGATGGTCTATGCCACTTACGATTGTACAGACAACAATAACTACATCTCTTGTTACATTAATTTTTACCCATGGAACTTTATGTAGCTCAAAATAATCCTGTAACAGTGTGAAGTGTTATGAAAAAGTTAAAATATAAATAGTTACCAATGTTTCGCAGCAAGTCATCTTATATATAAACATCCACATTTGTCTTTTTCTTTGTGTGTAAATCCTGCCGAACAAAACGCTGCGGGTTCGAAACTCGGGGCGGCATACCATTTAAAAAAAAATAACTTTTTTGTTTTTTTTTATGTTCAAGCTTTTGCTTTTACTCGCTCATCTGAAATTTTTTTTTTTTTTTTTAATACTTTTTAATTTTTATCTTGAAACTTTCATTTATCACTGCTGTCCTAGGGCGGGCAATAGCTACTTTTTGGATTGTGTGTATGGTGTGCTGGATGGTATACGTATCACCGCTGTCCTAGGATGGCCAATAGCTATTTTAGACTGTATCCCTAGTACCTAAGATATTCCAACAACCTTGGTCCTCGGAACAGAGCAATTCACATGCTCCTGGTTTGTTGATTCCCCATATCTCCACTCCACCTCACCCCACAAAAAATCATAATCTGTCTTGCAAGAAGTTATATACAAAACATTAGCACTGCTAACTCCGTTTTCGCCGCTTAAAAAATGATACCCATATCTCACCATGCTTATGCAGATGTGACAACGAAGTTAAACGCTGGCTCAGTGTGTTGGACGGCAGTCAATGATATAATTAGGATAGATATGTATTGCACTAACAGTTGTGTTGCAGCTAAGATCGTGTATATATAACAAAAAACTGATATTGGCATGATACAATATTGTACTTTCCTTTAAACATTTCGTGCTTGTCATCAAAGAGCTAAAACACCACCAACCCCAACCCCCACGATGTATGGAACATTTTACGCTTCTTGTTAAGTAATATAATATAAACGATTTGTGTATAGCTTGCAAAAAGAAAACTAAACCATAAGTTAATGATCAGGCCACCTATAACAATTGAAACAATAAACAATACAAAATATTAAACTTGTTGCCAGGAAAACTTTACAATGTCAGTGTTCAATTTTTCCACTCTTAATTTTTTTCATGAATGGGGCATGACAAAAAGTGTCAGTTAACAATGAAAAGTGGAACGGTGAAAATTTATGGAAGAAAGGGCATATCCAGATTGTGAGGTACAAGACCATGTGATGAAACAGTGCAGGGTCCGTAACACATTGCGTATAACTTTAATGGTGTGGATACAAGAGAAAATGGAATTTCTGCAGTGCCTGTTAAGTATGTTTTATATTTAACATATAATATTATTGCAATTAACTAATGCAATGTGATTGATTACGATCCATGTTATAGTAACGCATACAATTATACTCGATTATTTATAAAAGAAAGATATATTACGACTCTGTGGTCTTAAAGTAATAGGAAAGAGCTAACAACCAACAAGTTTTGTAAAATTCAACATATAATTTATTTCTCCAGAATACAAATTGAAAATATAAAAGGAACTCAACGTATTAAATCCGAAAAAATATTAGAATCTCTAACGCAAGACCTAATTATAAAGTTCTGAATAAAGTTCAGTGATATTTCCAAAAATTTACAACTCTGAATTTGTTGATGTGAATGTAGTGGCCTGTAGTCACTAACGTACTAATGTGCCAACGGCTTGAACTGTAATGATGTGCCGAAAGCCTTTTGTTTAATAAAAATAATAAAACCCAAGAGTTTCTTATTTAAATTCATTATAATTCGAAGCTAATATCTCTTTCCAAAAATATCACGGAGCGCTCTGTATTTCTAAAAAAGAATAATTTGAATTAAATAAATTCTAGTTCAAATCAAATACTGAACGCAACAAATGATTCTGTTTCAAGATCTTACAGCACGAATTAATAATATCTGGATGCACAAGAATATAATGCCTTCTACTTGACCTAGGTGACAATTAGCATTTTCTAAATTAAAAAAAAAATTACTTAATAGAAGCTTCCATTCTCGAACAATCTTTTTACTAAAATTATAATATAAAATGTGGTAAACATCAGGTAGACCCTCCATTTTATGGGTAATTTCCAATATTCTGAACCAAGAATGAGATAAACATGCTGTTTACAAAACCAAAATAAGCGGTTCTGGTCATTTAGAAAATGAACTTGATCTTGGACAATGTCAGCTATAAAATACAATTTTCCATAGAATATAATCAATATAAAAAACAAACAATGTATCTTAAAAATACATAACAGATTTATCACAGGTTAGTCGGGAAGGAAAAAGTGAAAAAGAAAATAAGAATTAGGTGTTCTCAGTGTTTCGAAAAATTATTCCATATATACAGAAACGTTAAAGATACAATTCATAAATTGGTATTTCTTTGTCAGGCTGACAGTATTCTATACTATGTTGCACGTTGATTGTCTTGTAAATGAGTTTATCACAGGTGCCTTAGGAAAACAATTATAATATAATATAATATAATATAATATAATATAATATAATATAATATAATATAATATAATATACACTATAATATAATATAATATAATATAATATAATCGAGGACATTTTACCCATAAAAGTTCCATGACGTAGGAAGATACCTTTGAAAATTTCCCTCAAAATTAGGAGTTCACTTTTTGAAAATATTATTGAATATGTATAAATAATATTTTATAAAGAGTCTATAAATGATCAAACTAAGTATTGATTCATCTATGTCCGATTGTTATATTCATTGATAAACTGAAGTCGTTCTACCGGAGTTCACTCATCTTCAGAAGCTACATTCGAAATTCCGATATATATATATATATATATATATATATATATATATATATATATATATATATATATATACACACACACACACACACACATACATACACACACACACACACACACACACACACACACACACACACACACACACTGCTGCCTATGAAAAGTCTTCCTTTTATAGCGTATATGTATAAACATAATAAGTTATCAACAAACCAATCCTTTAAGTTTTTATGCATAAGCTGAAGTGACCTCTTGTCGATCGATGAAAAACTGTGTCTGCCAATCTGCTTGAAATCAGATCTCCACTGTTTTACATGAAAAGTTGCCAGATGAACCGCTAAGGTGTCACGTTCTGGTGACCTGTGTTATCATAATCCCTAATTTTATCAGCCAGTTAGATTTAATTAGATTACTGTGCTTGCTAGAGAAAATCGATTGTCTCACTCATTCACCACCCTCATCATGAAAAGTCATTGGAGGTCAACCTTCCAATACAATTTACTGTAGTTTTATGTCTTACGGTTTGCTGCATAACATCATTTAAAATAGATTTACAGTAGGCTAAAGACATCATGTAAGTTAACAGGCAAGATATGCACAAGTGTCACAATCCAATTAACCTGTATAACTTGTCCTTTGCATATCTGTTTTCTTTAAATTGGGTGTGTTTAGTTTTAAAAATTTCCTAATGGAATATTTTCACAATTTCATGAAACTTCGATGAAAGATGTCCGAATAAAAATTAGTTACATTTGTATATGTTGTTACGGTTCTGTGATCTTAAACGAAGTAAGAGAAAGAAGCGAAGCCACCAAGCTTAATAAAATGAACAAGCAAATTTATTTCTCTCAGTTACACAGTAAACATTGAAGAGGAACATACAGTATTGTTATGAAATAATTCCAATATTGAATGTGCTTATGAACAAGTAGTCTTGAATGGGCTGATGTACCAACAGTCTTGATATATCACAAAAATATAATCTACAATGACTTAGTCTTAAAAGCCAATGAGCACTTTGTAATTCCAATTAATAATTAAAATAAATAATTCATCTAAATTTAATAATTAACACAAATAAATGTGATTCCACAGACTGATATTAAAATAAGAACAAACAATTTTGTTGATCACAAACTTATATCAAAACCAAAGACTCAATAAAAGAACCAGGATGTATGTCACAAGTTCCCTTGCAGAACATTATAAGGTTGTAAATAAGGCCAGACCTTGAACTCAATTATCAGTAGACATGTTGTTTACAAAATAACCATTATCTTAAAGTATCATGGAGAAAAGTTGGCTATGCAAATGTATTGATCACAAATGACCTTAACCTTACTGTACAAACTACAATCATGGACAAATTCAAAACCACAATACATATACACATAACAGTGTTATATAGTAAATTCGCTCTATTTGTCCTACTAGGTTGTTATTCTCCGGCCACTCGATAATGCCTCCATTCACACCTAACGGGCGATCGAATTGGTCTGCAGTCCAATGGAATTTCTGGTATGCGATTGTTGATTGACAGGTGTCACTCTCGGCAGATAGGCCAATTCACTTATATGTTTTGAAGGATGCAATGATTTTATTTTGGCAGACACAACAAACAGTCTGGGTTGGAGCGCAACGTTCGCACGTTGCGAGGTGTCCACAAGGAAGAAAGGCAACCACGGCCTCTCTCTGCTGACAAACTTTACAGACAGAGCTTTTCTTTAGTTTAGCATATTCTTCTCTTACGGATTGTGGATCTAGAACAAAGAAAATAGGACTTTCTACGTAATCAAACGTGAAAACCAGAAATTTTATTTGTACAAATATTTTTAACAGGGTGAAAGCGTTATATGTGGCAACAATCCACAATTTCCAAATAAGAAATATTCCTTACAGGATATAAAAAATTATTTTGAGTGAAGCCTGCATTTCATTCCTCTTTTGACATGCTTGTTTACTATGATATGTATTATGGGTACAATAAATCCACGAACCATTTAACCGTACCTTCTAATCAGCACCGAATAGCCAGGGCCGCTAAACCCAATGCATATGTGTAACTATTCTATTTGAAATAGTTTATAGTGATGATGGTCGATCTATGCTAGCAACCGGCTGTTTGTAGGTCTTAGAAATCCCAAGTGTCGAATTTGCCATTTATACACCCTGTTATTGTTAGAAAGAAACACATATTTAAACATGCTCCGAGAGAAACTGACCTAACCGTTTTGTCAAAGAACTACTAACGAGAGAGAGAGAGAGAGAGAGAGAGAGAGAGAGAGAGAGAGAGAGAGAGAGAGAGAGACGTGCTGAAGTGGGAGGATGGGATCAGTTTTAATAATACTCCAGTTTTTGAACTTAAAACTAGAAATCACATGGAAAAATGTTAGACAGACATACCACTTGTAGCATTTTGTACTAAAACCGAAATGAAATTTAACAACTGCTGCAAACGTTTAGTCAGTGTTAACTTTGGTGACAATTACCGGGACGTAAGATGTCATCGTGGTGGACTAAACATTTAAAGTTAATGAGTTGCAGGCTTCAGTCTAATGTGCAACCCGCTGTTAGATGGCTTTGACATGTTCTAAAAAACGTCCTATTAAAATCTGTTATAAGTACATCTGTTGGTCCGAGGATGTGTTTAATCGCCATGCTCAAAATTTAAAAAAAATATACCTAGATGGTTTGTATTAAAGAAATGATTTACATACCAAATGGAGGCAGTGAAGACACATCTTCAGCATTAAAAGCCTCCCGTTGTAATGAGTTTTCCCTGATCCTTCCATTCAAATGTCCAAGTTTGTTTTCAGGAACGGGATACGCAAGGCTGACAGGACCGGAAAGTCTAGCATCCACGTTTCGATTGTCCGGTCGACTTTGGTGGGAGTGTCCGCTTACCGGAGCTTTATTGTGATTGGAATTTCCATTTAAAGAAACTTGTTTGCCCGGGGAGCCAATGTTAAGATTGGCTGAATCTTGTGAAGCTCTGGACCTTGAGCTAGTTGACTGACTGAGAGAAGTGGACTTGCTTGGAGATGCGTCTTTTACATTTTGGCCGGCTTGCTGTGCAAGCTAAAACAAAATTACAACTACGAATAAGTGAGAATAATCGACGCATTAAGGTAAAATGTTTAAAGACGTTCACAGCATCTGAGTTTAGATAATACCAATAGGTTTACTGAAATCGTTGATTAAAGCCATGGCGACGTTCTTCAATAGTGGCTACAAAAGATAAAGTTTCGACCTTAAAAACTGTAGTCATCGATATTAATAATGAATTGTTTTAGGTTACTGCATTTGTATGAACACGTTTTATTTTCTGAGTAATACTGCACGACCCTAAGAGTGCAGTATTACTCTGAAAAACTCGAGTTATATTTTCCCATACAAATGCAATAACTTTGTTATTATTTCGTTTTCCTACCTAAGGCTTAATAATAAAGGAATACACCAGCAGAGAGAAAGTAATTGAATTTATGCTGAATTTCAAAACCGTAGATTCATCAATATACGGTAACAATATTAATGCACACATATCACCGCTCAGCAACCTTTGAACTTCGTCGCGCGATCAACACTAGTTTTAAAAAAATTATAGTTTTGGTCTACTTAGAGTCATTTAGAGTCATATTTTGAATGAATGCGCATTAAAAAGAAACTTAGTCAAGAGTGGATGGAATTTGTTTTTCTGTTGATCCATCTCAGTTTTGCCTTTCTGCCTAAGATTAACTGGACTTATTGGGTCAATACAGTGTAGCAAGGAGAATGCGAGTTCAGTTGGAAATATAGTCAAAATTACAGTACAATTTCGGTGGGTATCAGCTTTTCCATGACATGGGTCATATCATTCGGATTTGCAGAAGAAAGTAAATGTAAGTATATTTATTACCATTCTTATTACCAGTTAAAGAAATTAAACTTTTACCCTGTCACTTGCCTGCTCGCTGTTGGAGGTACTCCAGCAATGACCTGTATCATACAGTGTATCTGGTCTATTGCTAACCTAATATTGTATCAAAATAGTTAAACGGAAAAAAATTGCAAAGCAACTGTTGTGTAACAGTCCTTTTACCCAGCGAAAATAAAACTTTTTCGTCGTCTTGGCTTATCGCCTCCAGTGCTGTTAGTTTCCTACCAAAACCTACAGTTGCAGTTTTTTCTCAAAGTTAGTGTTTTGACTGATTTGTAAAATGGTACGATCTCATAGATATGCGATACCCCTTGGCCTCAATATGCTTTTCTATGCTAATTTATAGACTCTAGAGAGCACTGATCATATTCTGAACTATTCTATTTGCGATAAGTTAGGAATAATTCTCGTAAATAACTGTTTAAATGATCAGAATGGTATTTTCAATTACTGCGTCTCTCACGTTTGTTGTTGACATTGCGAATAGCGCGTTCATTCGTTTGCTTGTTTCAAAGTTTTGTTTGTGACTCAGTGTTCACATGGTTAACTTTATCACTTCTACTTTCAAATGGACGAAACAGCCTGTTTAGTTCATTCACAAGCAAATCTAATCAAGCAAAAGCATATACGACCAGAGTGTATATGTTTTTTTGGCAAGTGTCGTACAGTAAAAAGGTGTTCATTATCGAAAAATATTGCATTAATCTGAAAATGTAAAACTGAACGGTTAAGGAAATAAGCATATAATGACGACAATTACCTGACATTATTTTGAAGCTCTTTCAAAAAATAAAGAAATATGGAAAATATTCTTAAAACAATTATATGATTCAGTCTACATAAAGGTTGCAGGATTAAGGGTGGTTCTGAACTACTAAATACAGGATTATAAACTCGGGTGGTTGTTCCTGTACATGTAGGAAATCAAGCGTGAACATAAAATAATCAGGACATGACCAATACCGTAATTATTCAGATGTTGGTTGCACTCTACACTAAGGAAGTAAATGACACAGTTCAGTTAATAATCCTTTGATACCCTGATCATGTTTTCATCTGAAAGTTGAATCAGTAATTTCTAGTAGACTGGTCAGTAACCAAGCAAATTATCATGTCAGCAAGCCGATAAAAGTATAAGCGGGGCAGATATTGCCGTAAACAGCCGCCATAACTAATCAGAGTGGATAGCTCGTGCTTTCGCTCTAGTAAACGATTATTGTTGCAACACCTAAACATGTTCTACCTAAAATAGTAAAATAGTTTAATCAACATAATACAAAATAACAGATATATATATATATATATATATATATATATATATATATATATATATATATATATATATTGATGTTTGAATTATCCTATTCGATATTCAGAAGAAAAACTATACTTAAGAAGAGATACAACAATATATGTCTTTAAAGAAATGTTGTTTTGTATTGAAATTTAACTTCACAGTAATTATGTAGCTCACCAACTCTTGTTGTTTCTTTGTTACAGCATCCACAAAGCGCTGACCTTTTTTGCAACGAACGTACGCACACTGCGGATACCATCGTGTATGCTCTATCCATGGGTTGTCCCCTGGTTCAAAGTTTCTTAGACCTCCGCCACATTGGAAGCAGCGAACATGGTCTTGAACACCTGTGGATAAAACAAAAAAAAAAAGACTGTTTTCATTGCATTAGTCTCAGCTCTATAATTTAATATCGATTGCGCAGCGAAACCTATACCAGCTTAAGCAGTATGCTGCGGTCTTTTGAAGCAGAGGAAACAGAGAGGACCCAAGGAATCCATCGACCTTGAATAGCCTCACACACGTCATAACCGGGAATCACTCCAATCCGTTGAGGTCTAACGCATTAATTTTCCTGCTGCTATACTTGGGCCCTGTACCCAACAGGTGCTCTGAATGATTTAGAATGGTAAGGATCATTTGACATTTTACCCTTGAAATGTTTGAGACATTGTACCGAAGGACATTGTATAATGAACTCGGACAAAGAATGACTGGATAATGTCCCAACAGCAGCACTGAATTTCTCTTCCAAAATGATCTAGACTTGTGATATTTTAACTTCAAACAAAAAGAAGTCGTCCCTATTCTGGAGCCACCAAGAAAAGTTTAAAAGAGAACTGAATGCAATCAAATTCACCCAACGGAAACACCACATCGACATACAGATATAAATCTCGACAGACAAGTAAACAATGTCCTTGGTTTTTCACCCTGAACTTGGTTATATATGCAGACCATTGTCTATCTTCCACATTCACTCAGGACATGGACGACATCAGCACCGTTATATTTTTCCATCGAAGGAAGCCACAGCTAAACATGCTAAATTTCTATTATTGCCCTAGTATATATTTATATTTACTGGATATTAAGATAACATAACAATGAAAAAGCTATTTGTTAAATTACTAACATTTTTGCCCACTAATGACAGTGTGGAAAATGAAGATGGAATTCCAAGAAATATTTTAATTCCCTTGTGTAACTGTTGGTAGACATTACAGTTGACCATTATATATTATGATAATGGAAATAATGAGCATTGTGCTCATTTAAAAGGTTTAGTGTACGGTTGCTCAAAGGCATAACTTAAAAGACATTTCTCACATCACCTACATGTACGTAAATTGCACTATATTGGTAACCCTACCAACGTAGAAGAATCCTGCTTCTGCCATCTGATGTGGCGTCTGGTCCAAATGAAGAGGCCACCCCGTGAAAGATTGGATTCTCTTTTCCAGCATTTGATAATCCGAATGCTTGGGATACTCCGTGTTTCTAATGGATCCTCTGGAGTGACTAGCGGATTGGTCGCCTGGAACATTATCCTCCCTTGAGTCCTGAGGAGGCCGGAATGAGAAGTTTGCAGGATTGCTATAAGTAGTGTTATATGCGTCTTCTGTGGGTTGCTGGGCCATTGACTACAAATAAGAAAAGTTCCAGATAAAGTGTTGTTGTTGTTGTTGTTGTTGTGTGTGTGTATATATATATATATATATATATATATATATATATATATCTATATATATATATATATATATATATATATCTCTGAATAACTTATGTACTAGGAGCAAAAACAACAATAAACAAATTTAGCCAACTTGAACCACTGAGAAAGAAAGAACAAAGATAAAAAAAAAACGATTTTAATGAAACTATGAATCCCAAGGATTTTAACATAAACCGACATCATATTGAAAAAATTACTATAGTAATATTGTAAGATAAGGTGCTATTTAGTACAGCATCATAACTATTTTTGCTTCTTTTATTGGATTTTGGGGACTTTGAGTAAAGACATTGCATAGTAAAGGTGACTTCTCCATTATTTGGTTCAGGAATATATCTTAATTAAAAATATTTTACTTTAGAGCGATAAGTGTGTAACACAAGAGAATGACCTCACCAATGGAGCATCTTCCAATGTGGAGGCTGGCAGTCCTTGACATTCTGGTCTGGCGGTTTGTGTTATTCTGTAATCATCGATATGCCCAGGTGTTGCTGCACTGTTGATGATATTTTGATTGCTACCTGAACGTTTTCTTCCAGCTGTATTTGGTACCATAGCAATGTGATTTTTGTCGCTGTTTTCTTTTTTCGCTGTTGGTATAGAGGACAGTGGGGTTGGTGCAAACCTTTGCAATGACTCCTGACCATTTTCGACGGCGGCTGAACCTCGAGCTGATGCTGAAGGGGCTCTGTCAGATGAAGGATTAGTTCTTTCCATTGATGGTGTATATTGTATTTGATGATCAGAATTTTCGTTTACACGACTAGTGTTTCGTTCATCCGTCTGGTATATCGGAATATTCTGTGGACAGTGTACCTCACCCCTAAGAAATGAACAATTCGGCGATATACGACGATGCACTTCATATGGATCTTCCCCTCTAGACCAGCGATCATATGTTACGTTGCAGCAGAAACACCTTGCTTCGGTTCCAGAACCTGTCGAATAGAAGCCAGCGTTTGCAAGACGTGTTGCGTTCATATCAGTCGAGGGTGGGAAAGAGCAGAAGCTTCTAAATCGAATCCATTCAAAAGCCATCATTTCTTCCCTGGTTAAAGTGCCTACTGTGACTCTGTTGAAATATGTCTTTAAGGAAGACGGCATGACAATATATTCCGCAGGGCCTGTGAACCTAATTGCTGAATCGTTTAGCCAAGGGAGTAGAATTGTTGAAACTGCTTTCTCACTTCCTTCATTAAGTGGAATATCGAATATTTTGGCTCTTGGTGCAGAGAGACAGGGGTTGCGTCCAGTACAGTTAGATGTATTGACATCGATGTCATGGTCATATTCCACGTCAAGCGGATAATGATTTGAAGCGAAGCTTTTTTTCCAGTATAGTCTGCACTTCGACTTGTTTAAATTTTTGCATAATGGCATGTTTGTATATGACCATAGATGTACATATTTGTTCCTCGGTAAAATCATGATTTCTTCTTCTTTTTGGGTGGATATGTGTATGCCATCATCGGATGGAGTTTCATATTCACAAATGACGGATGCGTCTTCCAATATTATACTTGCTGCACCTTTTCCATCCGATTCATTACACCAAAACACCATTGTTGAGCTACAGTCGCTTTCTGTGGACAGTATGCTATCACCCAAACCAGAATCCAAATTTGTCTCTAAAATTTTGCCTTCAGCTTTGGTTTCTCCTCTACAGTCATCATCAGTAAAATTATCATGATTATCAAACTGATTTGGACCATAATATTTTGCATTCACATCTTGCCAGGTTTCATCAAATACTTTATCGGATATGATTTTGTCATCTGTTTCTGTTTCGTCTAAAGGCTTTGTACATCTCAGTGACCTTTCCCTTTGTATTTCCTCGTTCCATGTGCAATTTATTGTACTTAATAATTCGGAATCATCCTCGTCGAAATCACTAAGATCTAAACTGGTATTGAATCTGACGCAGTCATCCATTGAAATATCTATTTCTTTTTTCAGATCTTCCGAATTTAAACCATTTTTCCAAGCTGAATTAGTAATTTTCCCATTGAAGTTGTTTTTTTCAAAATTACTAATGGTGGTATCTGTAGAATTATGCAAACTTCCCGTCGATAAAGATGGCACAATCGTCAGCGTGGACATATTAACAAAATGTGATTGATCTGATTCAGCACTTGCTGATAAAGTATCCCCATCTTCATGGACGTCTGTTCTCTGCCCGAGGGAGTCTTCTGACACGCTTCCGACAAGTATGGTTTCCGTCATATCGGGAACAGTACTTTCATCTCTTGCATCTGTTTCTCTGTCTTCATTCGCATTTTTGGGAGACTGTTTTGAATGTTTGGCATCTTTTTTGTTTAATTTGTAATCGGGTTTATCCTTAGGTAGCAATGTTTTGCGTAATACGCGTTTGATTTTAAGCCACATATTACGTCGCTTTGAATCAACATCCATGTCCGATTTAAGTTTTGCGCCGGAAAGGTTGATTTTGGCAAATGAACGCATCGTTGTCGCTCTGCAAAATATGAAAAATAAAGTTATACAAAAACAACTTTTTAAAGTAGCACATTACACGTGTTTTGCTATCTCGATAACCATAAATCATTATAAGCTTAAGTATCCCTTTCTTTAAAATTCCATTTAGTTATAGCCCCAAGGAATGATGTTGGCCCTTATAGCGGTAGCGCGTTGTACATGCAAATCTGGGGACCAAGATTCAATGCCGGGCTATGGCATTTGCAAAGATAGGCGTTTGACCAATCAAGGTACCTTGGGCGATTGTTTCCCCCAGATTCCTCAGTTTCTTCCAGGATCAAAGATCAAATGGCGCCAACATCTGAGCTCTAAAGAACGTGTTTGTATAGTAGGAACAACTTGTGCAATCGACTTAAAATAAATAACATTTAATTTAATGCAATATTTTAAGCATTGTGTTACTGACATTAAGTGCATGCATTCATACATAAGTATATATGTATTTATAAGTGTGTAATACATCCATACATACATACATACATACACACATACACATGTACATACATACATACATACATACATACACACATAAAATGATAAAATAAAAACGTCCCTAAATGAACTCACTTTTCCTGAACTAAAACTCAGTCTGAAAAGCATTTATGAACTCACTGTGATTCTAGGGAATAATTTAAATAAATAGATTTCTCAAATATTAACTGTACACAACTAAAATATGGATTCCGCTGCAGATTTTAAGATCGGAATGGGTGATTCATATATAAATATATATATATATGTGTGTGTGTGTGTGTGTGTGTGTGTGTGTGTGTGTGTGTGAGAAACAATAATATAACCAGGATGAGGGTGAAAGGTTCATTTCTAGAACATCTAAGCTGTCAACAAGATCAGGTCTATAACTAAAATTTTAATGAAAAACATGGGAAACATCAAGTACATCAAGTTTTCCGAAAGGAAACCATGTCCTGAACTCAGATCCAAGAAAACATGTTTACCCCCAAGCAATAATGATCTTAAAATATAATCTTACATCAGAGACAATAATTAGCTATATAATTAGCTATATAATATGTTGATGTAAGAAAAAGACGTTAGCCAAGTAGGTCCAAGCTAATACCCTCACTTATGGACAAATGGCAGTCACACAATTCAAATTAAATAAACCTATTAGCAACACCTCCTTTCATGAAGTAAAATATCGATTTCTACTATGAAGGTTTATAAATATTAGTTAAATATACATATGATACTATAATAATTAAAATTCCATAGATTTGTTTTATCAATGACAAGAAAAAAGCAATATAGTTATTATATGCACGTTAAAGTGCATCTTCAATCAGATGATCTTTTTCATTGATGTGCCTGATATCACTGTTGTATTGCTGCAACTTTCTCACTTTTTTATTTTTCGTTTTGCCAATGAAAGTGATGGGGTTGTGATCATTGAATACAACAACTGGAGAAAAAGGTGAACTTATTATATACACTTCACTTCAAAGTGTTGCAAAGCCAATATCAAAGCCAAATGTTCCAGCTTGATCGTGGTTTCTTTAATTTGTTATAAACATAGTACATTGGATGATGTACTCCAGTTGTGTCCTCTTGAATCAACACCTTACTAACCATTACATCATTTCATACATCAACATAAATTTTAAATGATTGACTGAGAATTGGGGCTGAAAGGGCGGGTGCACTCTTAAGTATGGCTTTTAGATCATCAAAAACCTAATATTTGTCAGACCAATGAAAACTGGTCTACATACTCGATAAAATTGATCACGGGTTCTGCGAGGATGGAAAAATGGGAGCAAAATTTCCAATAATATCAAGCCATACCCCAAAATCGCATCACCTGTTATTTACTCATAAGCAAAGAGTTCAGAGATAGCCTTGTTTTGAACTTCTATAGGTTTAACTTGACTGTGTCCCAAAATGTGTTCTAAAAATGCAACACAAGCACAGCACCTTTACCTTCCTTAATTGTCAAATGTACATCACAGAGTCCATCACAGAATTTCCGAATGGTTTCCAAGTGATCTTTCCAAGTATCATAATAGATGATGACATGATCGAAGTAAGCATCAAAATTATTCAACCCAGATGTTATCATGTTCATTAAAAGCAGGAAAATTCCAAAGTAAACCTTTCATACCAAACACCATCACATTATATTGATAAAGTCCATCTGTAGTTACAAATGCCGAAATTTCCTTTCCTTTTTATGTGAGTGGATTTTGCCAGAATCCTTTCAAATGGTCAAACTTTGTGACATACTTTGCATTTCCAGTTTTTTCAGGACAGGTCTCGATTCTTGACATTGGTAATAAATCTGTTTCACCTTTCTATAGTCAGTACGCATGCGGAAAGTATTATATGGGTTTAGCTCATGAATAAATGCTGAACTGCAATTTCTTTTACTTGGTTCTGCAAACTCATTCTCCAGCAAATACTGAATTTCTTTTCTTCGAACTTTTCTGCTTGAGAAGATTCATGAAGTAAGGATGCTATTTCATAATTTTGGAATCTACAATTTCAACACAATAGTAAATTTTAGCTATTCATATTGGAACATCTGAAAACAAGTGGTCATATTGTCATGATAGCTATTTTAGTTGACTCTATTCTTGTGGCTGCAGATATGAACATTGCTGGTCCAGATTTTTCAATATTTCTGAATTCGGAAGACAGATTAAACAGGTCACTACAGTCAGATTGTATGTCATTTTTAAAATCCTCTATGTGTGGGACAGGTAAAACTAAATTGACTGAATGATTAACGGTGCGATCTCTACCAATATCCTCCTTTAATTTATTTATATGATAAAGTTATTTCTGTTTCCGCATCCCAGGAGTGTTAATCATATAATATAAATCACTTACTTTATTCAGTTGCATAAGGACCACATATTTAGCCGGAAAGGGATTTTGATGCATGGGCAAAAGAGCCAGATCTTTATCTCAAGGCTCAAAAATCCTTTCTTTGTTTCTGTCATACCTTAATTTCATATTTTGACTGAGTAGAGTGAAAATTAATTATTACTACTTCACAAACCTTTGAGAACTTCTATTTGAAATCAGAAACATGGTCAAAAAGATTATTCTATGAATTCTCGGTTTCTCTTTTAATAACTTATAGACCACGGACAGCATATCCAGAAACTAGTTCAAAAGGGCTAGCACCTAAAGAATCTTGAACTGATCACTAACGGCAGATAACAGTAAATGAACATCTTTGTCCCATTCCTTTCCTGCATTATAGCAATATGACTGAGTCATATTCTTCAAAGTGTGATGAAATCTTCCCAAAGCCCCTTGACTTTCAAGGTGATAGACGATTTAAACTATTTGATGACTACTTCGTGCGTAACTTACTGGAAAATTCCAGACAAAATAATCTGATACTTGAACAAACTGGACATATTTGGGAAGATCAACATGTCGCAAAACATAAAAAAACCTGTATCAAATCTTTTACTATGGATTTAGTTTTAGTATTCCTCAAATGAACTGTTTCTGCAAACATTATGGTTAACATGTTTTGATTGCCTGACTTGGTCTTAGGTAAGGGACCGACACAGTCTATCATTATTCTGCTAAATGGTTCTGCTAAATGGTTCGGCAAATGCAGAAATAGTCTGCATATGAGCCTTGGGCATCGTTTGATTGGGTTTTCCTAACATTTGACAAATCTGACAAGATAAACAATATGTAGAAACAGCGCTTTCAGTTTTTGGCTAATAAAAATGATCCAAGCCCTTGTGAGAAGTCTTGTTGACCACTATATGACCAGCCAAGGGAATTTCATGGCAGACTAAGACTTTCCTGTCTAGATGATTTAGCAATTTGATAGTTCACTGACCACTCATCGCCAACGGGTACCTCATGATGCCTCCATTTTTTCATAAGGACCCCATGTTTTACAAAATAACAAACTGGTACTTGTTGTGCTTCAGGTTCACTACTATCCCTATGCGACAAACAGGAGATCTCGGGATCTAGCTCATGCTCGACAACAAGTGTCTTTCGTCACCCTAACTGGAATAAAGAGAATGTGTAGTAAAAAGGGGATCATTATGAGCAATACCTCTTGAATGATCAATATCAGAAGCAAATATGACGTCATCAAAAGCCTGACAAATAGATGTGTCAGCTAAAGGAATACTATCCTGATCAACATCATTCACAAGATCTCGTTTTGACATAGCTCTAGTAACAGCACAAGCTGCATATAAATCAGGGATTTTAATCCAAAAAGGAACAACCGTTTGATCCAAACAAGGCGTGTTAATTACAGTTGGATTACCACAGCCTTATCTCCAGCAAGGTCAATGCCCAGAAATAAATGAATACTGTTCCAAGTGTCATGGATCCAGAGACTCAGTTTGATGACAAATTTTCGCAATGTAGAGGAACATTCTACAAAGCCACACTCTGCCCCAATGAATACCAACACTTTCATTAGAAGACGACTTCTCAGAAAACGTCTGATGACAAATTTTTGCAATGGAGAGAAACATGAGCAAAGCCGCTCTCTACCCTAATGAATAAAAACACCTTCACAAGAAGACGACTTCTTCGATAAAGGCTACGTACGTGATAAACTTCTATGTTCCTTAACATTTTAATAGGGATGTGCTTGGCATAATCAATAACGTGCACTTTCTTCTTACAACAGGTGCACGTAAGAAGAGATAAGGATTTCTCATCAGCCATCTCAGAAGTTTGATTAATAATAGTTGCTTCAAATTGAGATTTGAAAGTACTCTTATGAGACTGAGTTGGTTTGTTTCACGAAAATTATGCCGAGAGGAAGACAAATGATACTTTGTGAATCAAGAAATAATCATCATTAAGAGCAGCATTTTCCAAAGTTTCCACCTTGTGCTCATCAAAGTAGGTCCTGACGTCACTTGGGACGCAGTTCTTGAACTCTTCAGCTAATATGTGTTGTCTGAGGTTATCATTATCTTTATCAACATTTTTAGAACACCTATCATTATCTTTATCAACTTTTTTTTTAGAAGACCACCACCTATGCTCTTTCTGATGCAAATTTTACTTAGGATATGTCAGTTGCTTTTCTACACTTCATAAACCTTTTTCTAGATATGCAACAGGGATCAACTCATACCGCTTCAAGAGACATTAATTAACCACATCCCAATCAACACTCGGTTGTAGTGACAGTAAAATATAAATATTATGAACACTGCTAATAAGGACACTTTGTAATAACAAAGTCCACTGCTCTCTTTGCATTGAAAGTTTTCAGCAATTTTCTTACAATAAAAAAACAATATTGATCTACCTCTTTTTCTCTAAAAGGGGGTACCAACCAAATATTTCTGGTAACATCAAAACGTGAATTTGTTTGTAAACGGGAACAGTGTTTTCATGCTGCCGGTTCTATTTTTTTAAAATCTAAATTGTATTTGCCCTGTCTTCTTTTTGCATTTGCATTTCTCTTTCATTTTTTGTTACTTGGATTTGCCTCTTCTGTCTTTCTCTTTCTCTCTCCTTTTCCTCTTTCTGGAACTGCTTTTTTCTGTTTATCTCTTTTCTTTATGCATTTTGCAGAATTTACATCTGAAGCCGAAAAAAAAACTTTCTTTATTCAGTTCCACCTGGTTTTCTAACATTAATTCTTTTAATTTGATCCCCAAACTAGATCCAGACTTACTGATAAAAAACAAAACCATTTTATCAAGAAACTTATTTTCCATCAAATAATGTACCAAATTAGTCTTTATATCTTGCTTCTTCATTGAAATATTGAAGACTTCGTTTCAGAAACATTTTATTGTCTGGCAAGCTGAAGCAATCTGTCCTCCTTCAAGAACTCTAACCCTTCCTGGGTGGGATTTAAAATAAATTTCTCAACCTTCTATGACATTGTGAAAGCTTGTTGGTTTAACTAAAGATCTCTCAACTATGTAATATTATAGTTCCAGTGACTATGAAAATTCCGCTACAAAGTCAATTTAAATTTCAAATAGAACTTGACGTTTTCTGAAATATTTTAAAGAACTTGGTATCGCGGAGGAGCCCAAGTTATCTGTGACGACTCTATGGTCTTAAAGTAAGTAACATAAAAGAAACGAAAACCAACAAGTTTGGTAAAATTCTACAAATTCAGACTTAGTCTGAAAGTATTGCTGAGCACTTCTAATGAATAACTTAAATTAAAAAATTAGTCTCAAATATTAAATAAACACAATTAAAATACTGTTTCCACTTCAGATGTGAAGATAGGAATGAGTAATTCCAAAAAAACTACCTTTATTAAAAAAAAATTAAGACACACTAATAAAACCAGGATGAGGGTTAAACGTTCATTTCTAGAACATTCTAAGTTGTCAGAAAGGTCAGATTTATTATTGAAATTTTAATAAAGAACATGCACAACATCAGGTACACCAGGCTGTCCCAAGGTGAATACCAACATCCTGAATTCAGATCCAAATAAATATTTTTACCTCCAGGTAATAATGACCTTATTATCTAAAATCATAGACAAGAATTAGCTATGCAATATGTTGTTTAAAAAAAAAGACATTAATCAGGTAGACCCAAACTCCTACACTATTATGGACAGAGATCAATTACACAATATGTATTAAATATACATAGCAATCTAATAAATAATAAGGCATGATCAATTGATAGTGTTTTGGATGAATATATAAAATGCTCATTTACTGTTAAATGTGTATATAAAATCTTTTAAAATGATCTTAAACACTCGCTTCATACCAGCTGGTAGGACTAAAGTGTCATTGTGCCAGTTAATAAAAATAAAGATGGCCTAACCAAAATGTCAAATTATTAACCTATTACATTAGTTAGCTGTTTTTGAGAACGTTTTTACAGCTATATTAAAGTTAAGATCGTCTAAATTCCTTGTCAATAATAAATTACTAACTGGTATTCAGGGTGGATTCAGGAATAGCTATTCCAGAATATAATTTCTTTATTCTGCACAGCCTTATAGAATTTATTAGACATTACAAAAAGAAACTTGTTTGTATTTTTGTTGATTATAACTATTCCTTTGTTAATGTGTGGAGCGTTGGATTATGACATAAATTGTATTCGGTAGGCATCAGGGGAAAGTGAATTTTAGAACTAATATTTCTAATGATATCTAATCAGGTGTCTATTTAAATAATTAATTTTCCTGGTCTTATTTCTGTTGCAAAAAGGTGTAAGAAAAGGGGAAAATTTATCTCCACTACTGTTTGCCATATCCCTTAGTGATGTAGACGATGTGTTACTATTAAATGGGTTTAGCGGTTAGCGGTTGCGCTGTGCCCTCCAAACGTACTGATTTTGTAGATATGTTATATGGTATGATACTTTGATACGATGATGACACAGTACTTGTCCCAGATAATCCTGCTGACATATAAAATACCCTTGATATGCTTAGTAAATAGCTGGAAATTTACACTCAATACAAAGAAAACCAAAATTATTTTGTTTGGTTCTAAAAAGATCTCATACATACGAATTTATGATAAGAATGCCTATACTGATGTTGTAAATTAATATAAATACTTTGGCCATATAGTTCACAAGAATGGAAGGTTCCCAAATGGCCTGAAAAATCTAGCATTTGTAGATAGCAATGGCATACATTAACTTAAAAGGCGAATATATGCGATTAAAAAGGCGTATATACAATTTAAATTTCTCTGTTGACTGTTAGCTGAAACTGTTTGATCAGGACATTGTACCATTTTTAACATATGCTTGCAAAAATTTGGGGATCTGTAAGATCTGATTTAGTTGAACAAAACCATATCTTTATTTCCTTAGAAGCATACTGAATATAAAGAAATGTACCCCTCTATATATGGTTTACAATGAACTTGGTCGGTTCCCCATAATTAGTAACATTAAAAGTCACATGATAAACTTTGGCTCGATTACTTAATGGTCATGAAGAAAATAATGTCCCAACATATTTATTCTCTTGTATAAGAACATTTCTGTGATAATTCCTGTGACAATAAATAAATACAAGAAATAAAATCTATATTAAATGATGTTGGGTTTAGTTACATATGTAGAGATCAAAGTTTTGTGTCAGTTATTTGGTTAACAAACTCAGTGGAATTACGACTAAAAGATCGGGATAGGCAAGATTGGGCAGCTAATATCAATACGTCTTCTAAAGGTCTAAATTGCAGGTCATTTAAAACTAGTTTGAATTTAGAAAAGATCTATTTCTCACTACCAAAAAAAAAATACATCTAAAAGCTTAATTAAGCTTAGAACATAAAATAATAAGTTTTCAAAACCAAATGATTAGATTTTTCAACTTTGTGTATTCCTTGTAAACGTAAAACAATTTGCCCAATCAATAAACGTTGGTTTGACTGCCAATTAAAAAACTG
Organism: Megalonaias nervosa; assembly: GCA_016617855.1. Lineage (NCBI taxonomy): Eukaryota > Metazoa > Mollusca > Bivalvia > Unionida > Unionidae > Megalonaias > Megalonaias nervosa. Next base: position 21,709 of record JAECUM010029815.1, read on the forward strand.
ATAAGGAACAGGGACAAAGCATGCAAATCTGCCCTCAATCGTGGTAGGCCAATTAAATAAAATAAATTCAAACAAATCAGGAATAAAGTAAACAACATAAAAGGTATTCTAAAAAGCAATATATAGATAATACTGGTCCATATCATGAAGATTCTGAAAGAAACCCACATACGACAGTTTAGAAAATTACAAAATTACCTTTGAAATAGATAAATTATTCAAATTCTCTTTCACTACTTATAGACACAGAAAACAATGCTTCAGTTTGCATTTATAATGCAAAACAAAAGGCTAAATGATTAGTTTACTAAAATTTCAACTATTGATATTAATAATGTTCATCTTCTTATTTTTCAAGAAAGATGAACTGATAACCTAAACGACATTACTATCACTGAAAAAAGAAATTAAAGATATTATTAATTCCATTTCTGTCCATAAAAAGCACTGGGCGTGATGGCTTAAGTCTTAGAATGCTTAAAGGCGTCAGTAAAACAATAAGATCATCAAGAACGATGCTTTTTAACTGATCAGTGAAAACAACCCAAAACAACACATTTCCAGATAGATGGAAACTTGTGCACATTCTTCCCATTCCTAAAAGGGTGATTCACACAAGGTTGCCAATTATAGACCAATCTTTCTACTTAGTTGTATCGCAACACTCTTGAAAGATGCATTTTTAAGCAAATGTATAATTACTTTCATAAAATCAGTCTTTTTATAACCATGAAACAGAATTCATACCTGGTCACATCATTGTTTTTGTCAGCTTATTTAATTGTATCATAGTATATGCAAGTCACTAGAACAATCTCAAAATTCTTGTATTGTATTTTGCAATCTGGCACAGAAGCTTATTATTTAAATTAAACAAATACTCCGTTTCAGGTAATCTGAAAAAATGGTTTGAAAGTTATCTAAGAAATAGAAAAAATGGTCCTTTTGCACAATATATTTTCATGAGAAATGATTATGAATGCTGGTGTGCCACAAGGACCTGTCCTAGGGCCTCTCGGTCTTATTTATGCGAACGATGTTGCCGATGTTATGAACTCTCCCAACTGTCTTTTTTTTTTTACAGATGACCCATCTCTGCATTATTCCTCCCCTTATGTTCTGAAATAGAGATTGTCGTGAATAATGATCTAAAGCCACTGCATAATTGGTACATGCAATGTTTCTAAAAGTTTAAAAAAAAAAAAAACCCAGTGGCTATGTATTTCACGAACAAAAACGTAACAAATATTCCTGAACTTGTTTTGGAGAATACTGATCTTAGTTATGTGTATTGCCATCGACATCTAGGAAATACTACTTTCATTAAATATCAAATGGACTTGCCACATTAGTGGAGTTTTAAAAACAACATCGTCTCGAATAGCCAATCTTTGAATACTCAAATATAGACTTAGCAGGCAATTTTTTGAAAAGTGTATATAACTTACATCAGGCCTATCTTGCAATATGCCAGTGTAGTCAGTGTTGGATGTTCATTGACCGATTCACAAAAATTGGAAATACCACAGCTTGAAGCGGCAAGAATATTTACAGGGCTTCCAAAATAGGCAATCTAATAGGCAATCTATATGTTTGAAACAGGTCGGGAAAGTCTACCGTCTAGAAGAAAGAGACAAAGATTACGAACACTCTGCAAAATTAAAACGATCCAAACTAATGACTATCTCATCGAATTTCTCCCTCCACCCCCCACCCCCCTGTGTCCGAACCAACAAATTATAACCTTCGACATTCAAATAATATAGCCAGTTGCAATTTCAGGCTAAATTCTACCAAATCATCTTTTATATCTTCAACTATAGCCTTGAGGAACAATCTCGAACAGGATACTCAGTGTAGCATGTCTTACATTGCTGTGAATAAGTGTTTATCTCCAAATATCATATCTAGCATGCCTCGTTTATTAAGTGATCTTTGCCGTGTTCAGCTTGATGACACACCTTGTTGTTCCTGCGGAGAGAATTGAAACAACTATGCATTTCTTCGTCTTCTGTCCCAAGTATATTTGACAACGGAATGAGCCGATAAGAAAATTACTCTCAGTGCCATATGCGAAGAATAATTTAGATTTACTGCTATGAGAAAAGGCATATGCAAATTAAAAATATGAAATTCTACAACACGTATACAAATTTATCACCGATACAGGACGATTTCAATAACCTCCCTCCCCCTTCACTCTCACACTGCGACAATAAAATATGTTTAAACCAATCAAATCATGGGTTTTCTGTTCGACCTGATTGATGGGCTAATGTTTCCTGTAATAAAAGAAACAGTGCACTCTGGAGGTCGCAGTAAATAGGTGATAAATATCTATCTCCCGTCGTGTTCTTATTTTCGTGATGAGACAGAAATATGTATAACTCAGTTTTACACGCCCCAGGCTAACGTTTATAAACTGATTTAGTTAATGAATATATGTAACATACGACTCTTGGAAAATATTTGCAGGTTCTTAGACTGTGTTTTACGAATGTTGTATCACTGTTTAGCATTATGTTATGATATCACACGCAATAATCAAGTTCTTTTTCTTATACACCTCGTTTGTTATCACATGAAGGATGCTTTAAACATAAGACCGTTGGATAATAATTCCTTTATTTGCTGAATGACTCATTTTCGATCGCCTTTCGTTATCAGTACCTTTTTCATCACCCTGAGAATGCATCTTATCTACCTCTTTAGATCTACGTTTTGTTTTTATTTTTACTTTGTTTTATTTTTCTACTTGCTTTTCAAGTGTTATGCTGCAAAGAGAATGATTTGTAGCGATCCCTGTTGTTCCCCAAGATATCAAAATGCTCCTGCCATAAAGGCAGCCAAATATTGGACTTTGCAGCACCACAACTAGCACCAGCAGCAGCTGTAGTAGTTGTAGTAGTAGGGCTACACAGGTCTCATCAGATCGACCGTAGATCTCCCAACATTTAAAACATATCGACATAGAATGTATCTGCTCAATCTCTATATCCAGTGTGCGATATTGTGATTATTATTATTATTATTATTATTATTATTATTATTGCTGTTGTTGTATTTGAAGTTGAGCTTATTGGTCGCAATTTGATGATGATAGTACTGGTAGTGGTTCATATATATATATATATATATATATATATATATATATATATATATATATATATATATATATATATATATATTGTGTGTGTGTGTGCGTGTGTGTGTGTTAACACAAAACTGCTAAATGTGCGTTAAAAAATTCCCCAAAACTTTCCATTTACTTCTTTATGTCAGTAAAAACTATAATTTCTTGACAAAACCCATTCAACTACCAATTAACAAATAGTGACTAATTTGTGCAATTCTAAATCTTCCCACGAATCCAAGCTAATTTTTGATGTACCCTAGACGCGTTCAACCTCTCATAACTTTTATAAACGTAAAAGGAGCATTTCAAACTTGTTTGATACACAGTTCTGATTGGTGTTTTCTTTAAAGTCCGGGGAATATAGTAGCCACCAATCAGAATTGAATGTAGCCTACAAAATGTGTTGTTGTTGCTGTAGGGCTTAACGTCATTTTTCAGCACAAGATAGGCTATACATGGCGGCCAGTATTAATGGTGGAGGAAGAAACCGGGAAATTCCCGGAAAGAACCACCGACCCACGAGAAGCTACTGGCAAGCTTTCTCACATAGCCACATTCGCCGAATCCGAGACTCGAACCCACGCAGACAGAGGTGAGATGGCAGTGATCCGTAACGGACAGCGCTTTAGACCACTCGGCCGCGTAATGTAATCCTCCAAATTTGATCCAGGCAGACAGGATATGAAGCAACAGAGAACCTTTGCTTAAAGTGGTTATTAAATAGGCAGTAAAGAGATTTATACATTTGGAAAAGGTTTAGTATATCTCCTTTACGTTGATTTTAAAATGCAGGAGGAAAGTGGGCATTGAAAGTATGCTAATTTTCACCCACCCAATTTGCAAAAATATCAGTTAAAAACGAGAGACGAAGAAGACGAACAGGAAGGAAAGAAGAAGATGGTAACGCATTCTTATAAGTATCTAAACCTAAACTACACACATATACATACGTATTTTCTGTACTGACGAGTCACCCGTACTTCTAGTAGATGAAACTTGAGAGCAGCTTTTGGAATAGTTGTGAATAAACGAGAACACGGACTCACACGTGCACTGCGTACGGACGAAAAAGCCCAGGTTGTTCAATGAAAATACCTACTCAAAGTGACAGGATTGGTTTAACACGTGTCGTTTCCCAAAATAGCTTATGGAATTCTCGATTCACGGCGCACAAACGTTCTAAATATAGCCACAAGTAAAATCCGACCAACCGGCTATAAATAAACTGCGTTACATATGAGCTTAATTTTATGCGTATATAATATTACCTCGATACTTATGCGTGCATGTATAAATAACTAGAAGATATGAAAATAATTTTTTTTTGTGTGTATGCGTACTTCACCGAGTAATGCAGAAACATAAAATATTTATAAAGCCTTGGTAACATACGGCAACCATGGTCCCTCCGTTGACGTCCAGGCCTGCCCTATTTCTCCTCCCCCCCTTCTTCTATCTATATTCCATCTTGCCAAATGCAAATTAAATCCGGTACTCCTGGATAGGAATCAAGCATGATAAAGTCTAAGCTACCTTGCCTCTTATACACACGCAAAAAGCTGCGACATGTTCACCTTTCATCGAAAACTCGTATGACTTGATCATAATAAAGCAATCTTCACATGTCGATGTCAAGAGATCACCTATCAGCATCATCATCATTGTCGTCGTTGTCGTCGTTGCTGTCGTCATCATTATTATTATTATCATTATTTTGTATGCCTCGGATGCGGGAGGTCGCGTGTTCCAACCCCGGCCGAATCATACCAAAGACTTATAAAAATGATACTAACAGCTACTTCGCTTGGTGCTCAGCATTAAAAGGTTAGTGATAGGATTGGTCGGCCTGGTGTCAGGATAATGTGATTGGGTGGGACATTATGCTACATGTCTGCGGCATGATGCCCCAGTATTAGACATCACTGTAAACTGCCACACTACATACATCATCTCGATATGGCCGAAAAATTGTTAGAGCTACGTTAAAAATCTAAATCATACACACACTCAAACACACATACATTATTATAATTGTTATTATTATTATTATTATTATTATTATTATTATTCGGCGCATAAACATATATTGCCTCTGTTGCAGATAACTTATGGCGGATCACTTCATTTGCAATTAAAATCAATAGTCGAATTTATGCCTGTAACCTTTTTTTTTTTTAGTTACAAACAAACTAAGTCAGTCGTCTGCCCAGATAAAGAGCGTTTCAAATATCCACGATTTAATTTATTTATAGCTAATTTCGGTCAAAATGAGATTGTCTGAATCGAAAAACAAAATTTACTGTCCCCTCTTCTTATATTTGGCTAAGCTTAAAGCTGCACTTCGTAGCAAAATAATGTAAATTGAGATTTTGGAATGAGATGATTGAGTGGCTCTTCCATCGACGAATAATTAAATGTATTTTGCCAAATTTGGGAGCACGTTGGATCAGAGAAAATATATTGCGGAAAGAAAACAAAAGTGAATCAACGCGATGAAAATTCGAGATCGAGATCGAGATCGAGAGAGAGAGAGAGAAATCGGTTCAGATATTAGAATGAAAGGATGCAAATTTCTGAAAACTGATTTTATTTATTGTGCCTATCTATAAGTGAACAATGAAAGAAAACATTGAATTTAGAAATAATAAACATGAATCAACGCACAGTGGCTTGTTTCGTTGCTTACAATTTACTAATAAATAATATGTACGATACTTAATAGTAAATAATATATACATTAGTTATAACTAAATTGTAAGCAGCGATAGAGTTCCTGTGAATCAATGCGAGAAAAATAAAAATAATACATTAATCTTCATAACCGTTGCTCCATGTCGTACGTATATTCAATCGGACATATTCTGGCAATATTTTGCCGGTGTAAACTTCGCACAACCCATTCTATAACAATATGATTAAGTTCCAGAAAATAATGAAATATAATATGTGCTGGTACATTTTTTGACCAACCATTTCTTTGTAGAGGTAGGGGGACTTGGGTTTGGGGTAGGGGGATGAGGCCAGCTGGGTTTTTCTTTCTGAAAAACAAATTCTGGCCAGATACCTTGAAAAAATAGTTTGGCTCTGATTCTTAGAAGAAAAGGACGTAATATTTTCATTACATTAGTTGGAAAAAATTACCTTGATATAAAAGAAACAAAGATTTTGATTCGAAAGAAAATCATGTTACCCCTCTTCGGTCCCAAAGTCCATTAGGATGGACTGGTGGAAAGATTTGCACTTTCAAGACAATTTACCCTCAAAAGGTAAAATAATGGCAGTTTTCTTCCAGCAGCGAAATTGTGTCAAAAAGCAGTCAAATTCCTTGGTTAATAAGATCTATTACTATAAGCTTAGAAAATGTCTTCCCTTCCGAGTAGTAGAGCGTCCGCCTCGGATGCGGGAAGTCGCGGGTTCGAACCCCGGTCGAGTCATACCAAAGACTTGCAAAAATGGTACTAACAGCTGCCTCGCTTGACGCTCAGCATTAAGAGGTTAGTGTTAGGACTGGTTGGTCTGGTGTCAGGATAATGTGACTGGGTGGGACGTCATGCTACATGTCTGCGGCATAATGATCCAGTGCTAAACATCACTATAAACTGTCACACTGCAGACATCGTAGCGATATGAATGAAAAATTATTAAAGCTACGTTAAAAATCAAAATCTAAATCACACCCTTCCCAGTGAAGGCCCGGGTGGCCGAGTGGTCTAAGGAGCTCGCCTTTACACATCTCACCTATGTCCTCGTGAGTTCGAGTCTCAGCTCGACCAGCGTGGGTATGTGAGCTTGCCAGTGTCTTCCCGTGGATCGGAGTTTGTTCCCGGGATCTTTCTTCACAATGCCGCCATGAATAGCCTATCGTGTTATGAAAAATGATGCTAAACCCCACAAAACCAAACAACACCCTTCTGCATTTTTCATGGTCCAAAATTTGTGGGAAAATGATCTATCACAGTACTGTATCAATGACGTTGTTAATGATATTTGGAAGAGACAAAGAATATGGTCACATGACCAGTAGAAAATGATTTCCTACAATATTTTCTGGTGTGATGCCAAGTATAACATAGGGTGGGGGACTTCAAGGGTGTTAGCAGAAAAAAAAAAAAAAAAAAAATCTCGGGGGTTCAACGCCCTCGATTTATCAACTAATGCTCTTTCCGTCGCCCGACCGTACAATATATTCAGTATCCCATTCGTTGAAATCATATAATAAAAATACTTAAGTTTAACCAGACTCGTGCGACTTTGAGAGGTCTACTTCCGGGGAATAGCGCCTAGCGAGAGTCATTAAAGGTCTTGACAAATGACTCTTACCGATAGATGTATCTCGCTAAAACAAATAGAGCCTAACAATTTGCAAGGTTTCGTTGTCAAAGTGAAGACCTAAATAAAAAGAGTCTGTTCAAATTTACCCTTCATCATCAATATTTATTTTTTGTTTTTGGAGGTGCGGAATACAAGAAAGGAAGAAGAAAAAGGAGAAAAATTCATTACTTGTATACAGTTACAAGAGGTTTACATGAGACGAATCTCTTTTGTCATATGAGAACAGCATACTTATTAAAATGTAAGGCGCACTCATGCACAATAATTCAATACTTAATTTAAACGCTGTTGTTGATGATGACGGTGTTGCTAAAAATGTTTTTATGTGATGTCAAAAATAACAAGCACGAAATCCGACTATGAAGATTTCTACCGTCACACGACTTCCAAACTTAGATAATTTGAAAATCAATCTTATTGCTATGAAAAGAATCCATGCCTTACAGACACAAAGAACACACCAGCAGACACTATATGATTCTTAGCATTTGGACTCATTTAAACTAAACACTTCTGTGGAATTCCCTACCCAAAAGATGTTGAATAAATTCTAAATTTGCTATGTTGTGAGGGAACACACCAAGACTAATGTCAGAAGTTATTTATAACAGGTGTCCAACATATTTGTCTTTGTTGCAAAGTGCTTTGACAGCAAATAAATGCGTGGATTAGTATATATTTGTGTAAGAATGACTGCAATGTTTACAAACTGGTATGGTATTATTTGGCACAGTTATCAGAACGTTTCCATGGGACTTAATTAACCGCAACTATCTTATTGTCTTTGGAATCTGCCACAAAACGCAATGTTTAATATTTTATAGGACACGTCAGTATGGCACAAATTTGTAAGGCGCCTGTTTTCATACTCATGAGTAGACAGTTTATTAAGTTGTCTCCATGGTATTTTTCCTGGAAATGTTTTGTCTTTAATACAACTTTCAATAAATTCATAAATATTATGTTTGTGGAAAATGCTACCTATACCGGGAAACAACTTCTGTTTTATAACATATTTTTTAGAATTATATAGTATAATTCGTAAGAAAAATATTCTTTTAGATTTCTCATTTTCTGGAAGATGGCATACTTTACTGAGGAAGTTCAGTTTCCCATACAATGCTTTTTATCCCCAGTAAACTTCCGCTCATTCCTGATCGTGAAATGTGAAGAATTCATTGCAGAAGTTTTTGGTGATGCTAAAATGCATGAGCTGTCTTAAATCTTTGAGAGTCTGATATTCGAACAAAGTTGGCAGGCATAAACCATAGTCTGACAATTTGCAAGGTTGAGATTATTTATGAAAGTTTGGAAATATCTTCATTATGAAAAGCTACAGCAATCTGCACCAAAGAAACGTAGTAGATATCAAAACTTAATTTTTTGCGATTAACACCAGTTACCCATAATGTGTCACACAATCTCTGCCAGAGAAAATATTCTTTGGCATTTTTAAAAAACATTTTGTTCCTCAAATCTATTTACGGTAATGTTTGGATGCGATCATGTATTCTGGTGTTTAAAGAAGCTGAGAAAAAGAGAAGAAATACTAACATCCATTACTATTATTACCTGACATAACAAATTACCAGTTAATAATAAATATCAATGATATGATCGTGATTTTCACCTTTTGAAACAATTTCAACATCCAGACATTGCCGATACTAAACATGCCACACTCCTAGATTGCATTATTTGCAAATTTTTAAGATATTCAGGTAATATTAAATTCAAAAGCAAACAAGTATTAACAAAAGATTTATGCGTTCAAATGATTCTACAAAGTCATTCAAAAACCAAGTTTTAAGAGTCTTTACCCACAGCCACTCATATAACAAATGCAGCCGAGAAAAGTCGTTTTATTTGAAACATGTAAGGTAAGAAATGTTAAAATCTTGTGTTTGTTATTCCGTTATAAAAGAAATACGTTTTGAAAGTAAGGAAGCTTTTGCATTGCATGAGACATCTTATTTGCTGTTCATTTAAAAAAAATGCAAAAACATCCGAAATATTTAAATGCCTATATTACTTAAAGTTTGTTTTTTAATTTTAAAAAAAACAGTTTTATTCATTATATAATTTTGTATCCCCTGGAGTATAACAAAACAGAACAGCCTACATGGTGTATATTACAACAGAAGGCATACACATTCTTGTTTAATTTGAATGAATCCTATTTTCATAATGCATAACGTCTCGTGAAGGTAATGATACTTATGAATTATGTTATGCAATTAAGCAAATTTACTGAATGGCCCTTCTCCTCCTGACCTTTTGCGGGGGGTTGCTGAGTTTGTTTTTTTTCATAAAAGTTTCGCAACTACAGAGGAATGAAAGATATTAAGACTACAGAATGATAGAGAAACTTTTGAAGGTTAAAGTTAAAGGTCAAAGTGCTTCGGACGTCGATATACTCTTCCGACGGTGTAAAGTTGCATTTTGCTAATAGCTGGTTTCCCTTCTTGCTTTCCGGTGGCTGCATCTTCTCTTGGGAATGGCGCCTCCCGTCAAACTCTTGAGTCACCTCGCTACTCCTCCATGCAACACCTTCTCAGGCTAATTATATCATCAACCGGAGCCATTTAAAAAATATCAGGGTGTCTGCCTCCTTTATACCAGGTGGCTTGCCTCTTGGTTCAAGTCTGGTGACGTCTGCTACAGTTCGCCAGCAGCTTTTTCCTTCCGTACGATGGCTTAGCCTCTAGTCGTTTATTTCTTTGAATGAGTTGGTCGGTGATATACATCATGCTCTCACATTAAAGTATTCATGCTCCCTTGTCTTATTTTGGCGACACGTGGCAGCACATGAATCCTGCTTTTCGCCTCCACCCATTTCATATGCTGCTAACGCACTGGTCTTGCTGGTTCGACGTCAAGTTCCTGACTGGAATGAATTGAATGAATGAATGAATGGAATGAGTGTGGATAGATTTTTTATCTTATCTTAGTTTGGATTAGAGTCGTATTCTCCAACTTTGGTTATGCACGACTAGTTTATGTCCAGATCTTTGGCAAACTGAAGTTCTAAACGCAGTTGGCATGATTGTAAAGGTTGGAAATGCCTTGATCTGGAAATAAATCAAAAGCCCACAAAGCATATCCGCCTGCACAATCTTCATACAAAATGCCGTGGCTGGTGTTGGTACCTAACTGCCCCGTGGCTTCATACAAAGACAAGTAAGATTTCGAATAATTCTTATAATGTTATATGGGTCTAGAACACAAGGTCTTGCAATGTAGCCTGACTTCTATCTTGGATACGTTGAAATGTTCAAAGTGGAAAGGATAATTCAGAAAAAAAAAGAAAAAAAAAAACAAAACAGAGATGATTCTGTTGAATGCTGAATTCTTAACGATGCCAATGATTAACCCCTTGGGTAACTGTCCTTGAAAAAGATAATCTTTGATCTTGGATCGGAGTCCTCTGATAATGGTGAAGAGTTTCACTTCCACTCATCGTATAGGATACATGATGGTCGTTCTGCTCAAAGTTATGTTCTGATTTCCTTTTCCCACTTTATGTAACGCTACCACGCGACGCACGCAGAGTCTGGCTTCTTCGATGATGGTTTTGTATACGTTAGCATCAGCGATCAAATGGAACACTGTACTGCTTCGATTCAGTCTCAGGCGGAAATCCACTCCGTTGAACAAATACTTGTCTTGCAACCACATGTCTAAACGCAAACGATCCATCATTTCTAAACTGCGACTTTGTTAGATTTCACTTTGTTGGTCGTTAAATCCAAAAGCATGAGGGTCTTTAGCTTCTGTCAGGGATGTATCGTAGAAACTGTTCTCGATCACAGTGTCAGGTTCCCATTCCACGTAAGCATCCAGACACGTGTTCTTAGGTTCTTTTCCTCATGTGAACAGATTATCTATGTACGCTCGGTAATGGTAAGTATCCCTGCTGCTGCCCATCAGTTTCTTTATCAAGTACTAATCCCCTTCGCTCAATAAGGAATGCATGTAATTGTTGACGGGAGCTAGTAGGGTCGTCCGCTAATAGATCGGTGACCTCCGAATCGATACCGTTGATTCCCAAGAACAAGTAACTGCTATTCAGATCGATGTACTGTTCGGTCTGTCATTTGGTTTCAAATTCGATCAGGGCTGAGGTTGTTAAAGACGAGACGGGATTATATTCTACCCATTGGAAATATTGAATCGTCAACATGGTGGATGGCATGGCAAATAGATTCAGTTCTGACTTGGAACATTAGAAAGAATCTGGGTAGAGAATTTTCTTAGTAATCAAAGACGTCTAACTCTCTGGCTGATCTTTTTCCTTAGCCTTTACCGCAAAGTGTTCATGAGTTCTGGAGGGGTGTCGGCTTCTCTTTTGGTCTTGTCATTGCTGTTGCGTGAATGAGGAAGGAATGCCTTGGTCAGCAACGTGGAGCGCATTTATAGGGACCTCTCGGGGAGCCAAAATGTCTTGGTCAGTTTGATGCAATACATTTTGCCTGCTCTCAACGGCTTCATTGGGGTTTTGTTTGTCAACGATGACATTTTGGAGAAATTTTTTTCTTTGCATCAAAGCTGCATCTCTCAAAGCGTGCAGTCCTTGTGTCACCATTGGTTTTCAGACGGGGGCCACAGAATGAAAAGCAGATGTGAACATATCGCCTAAACCACGTCCTCGTTGTCAAGCGACTCCTCGGTGCACAGGACACATGACTTAACAAGTTGCTAGAGAATCTTTTTCGGTAATATAGTTTCACCGTGACTTTTCCTTTCGAGAATGGCATATTTTGTCCCAGATTTCCTTTTATACCAATGTTGACACTGTCGAAATACAACTTACTGACAGGCAGGTCTTTAGCACGTACAAATTCACGTTGAACGTGATACGTGTTTCCACCCTCATCTTAAGAAACGATGGTAGAATCCACTTTGAAAGGAATTACTCGGCAATTGGAGCCGATGCGTCGCAGCCTACCCCTTCTCATGAAAAATAGTAATGCAGCAAGAAATATAGCAAGGTAGTTGCTGCAAATAGTAAGGCGATTAAATATACTAAAAAGTAAAGACAGACCTTGTTTATTGTAACGGCGCGGCTGTTTCCCACCACGCTTTACTCCACCATATCAGAGTATACGAAGATCAAATTTAATCCTTCGTTCCATTACACTGAGTAGCGAGAATGCTTGTGAAATCGATCGCTGTTGTTGATGTCTTTGGAATTAGAGACAATTTTGATGTCTCCACCTAGAATTTCAAACAAACTGGGATAAGGAGTGACAGACAATATTTTTGCATCCGACAAAGTCATAAGCAGACGACGAACTATGTTATGGTACTGGATCAGGACACTTTATTAAGTTTTGTAAAAGGCTTAGCCAAACTGAGCGTTGAAAATAGCAGCAAGAATTTCCGAGGGCGTTAAAATAATAGCCTGGATGAATTTTCATGCAATAGATGCTCAGTTGAGGATCGGATTGTGCTGGCCTTTTGGATTCTTAAAAACTAGGATCGTTTACATCCAAGTGTTGATGCACATGTTCGTTAAGGAATTCAACGGTAAACCTCGTTTAATTTCCACGGACATTCTGGACTTGTGTGGAAGGAATGATTTCTACCAAAGCGTCTTCCCAATATTTTTCGTGATCCAATTCGATGGGTTGAGGTAATTTGGCCGTGAAACAGCACAAAGTAGTTTTGGGATACATCCACTGAGCTGTCACTCGGTTACGTTAAGGAGAATTGATTATTCATAATTCAAGGTTTCCGCTTTGCGATGAGTCACTCGATGCTAAAGGAGTTTGCAAAAGAGGGTTGTATCTGCTCTGTTAGGGGTGACTGGCGTTAGCCGCAAGGCTCCCGTTTTGACTGGAATATTTCATGCAAGGATTAGGTAGATTGTAACCGATGAAACTGCGCAGAAAAATGTCCACATTTGTTTGCCTCTTTGTTGCAGATTCATATTGGCGATGGCGGCATCGATGACAAAGGTTTGGCAGAAAAGACGATTTGCGTTTTCGGCACACGTTCTTCACACCACACCCACAGGGATTACTTTTATAGATCTTGAAGAGAAGAACTCTGAGAAGGATGAGCAGTCGCTGCTGTTGCTGTGTTGAACAACATGTTAGTCACCGGTCACTTCTATTTATAGTCGATGACTTGCGAAGCGTCGATCCAAGAATCAAAACTTGGGGGATATCCTTTTCAACGCACTTTCACTTCTTTGACTCTACTTTTGTCTACTTTACCTGTTCTTCGATCGCAAGTGTTTTAGATGTCATACACGTCGTCTTCATTTTTTGGTCACTCGTTGTAACTCGGGCAAGTTAATAGTTCCTTTTAACACTTCGCTGGTCATGTCTTCCAGTTTATAGACGGGAGGATGGAGTCCACGCACTCATCCAATGACGCGAAACAATTCGGTGGTCCAGTTCGTTCAACAACCTTTGTCAATGTGCGTTTTTTTCCCAAATGCGCATCCGATTTTCCGTCGTTAACAGACCACGTTTCTTGGAGGCAGTACAATCGCTCAAATACGGCCACTTCATTGTCAGGGGTCTCTTCCTCAGGGGCGCATCCAATGTCCCGATGGTACGATTGATTGTAAGCTTTGACCAAACGCGCTAAGATGTTGTACTTGAGGGTGTTTTGATGGGTAAATTATCTCCACTTGCATTCATTTAAAGTGCGCTGGAAACATTTCACGACGCTGGCTTTAGCTTTGGGACTCACGGTGGTGACGAAATCGGTGTGTATTTTCAATTCTCTATGGCAAAGCTTGGTTCAGAAATTCGGTGCCTTTCTCTATTTGCCATTGAGGAGAGAGACGACGACTTTGCTCATCACCAGTTTTAAGGCTCGCAATAACTCGGAACTCGTTTTGGAAGAGAAAGGTACGACCAAGGCGAATTTGGAACAGGTGTCAATGACACAAAACAAATATTTGTAACCGCGATTGTACGTGGACGAATGAGATACATTGGCTAAATTGGCTTGCCATTGGTGATCGATGTCCTCTGCTTTGGTTTGACTTCTGGAAATTTTTCGTCGAATGTGTTTGTGCAAGGTGTGTTTGGCTTGTTCTTGTAACTATTGTTGCACCTGGAGTAAACGTACATTCTTTTATTTGGGTTTTGGAAGCACGATACAAATTTTGAACTCCTCCGTAACCCGCAGGATGGACAGGAATGTAGTAAATGCTCGCTGAAAGATTCCTCATCAGGAATCTGTTCAGTAAGTCATGCATTGTTCACTGATGCTGCTCTTGGTTTCGTGGGGCACAGCAACTGCATGACGTGTATGACGTGTCACAGGAGTAGAAGCAGAAGGAGGTGGCAAAGGGGTAACTTTTCCTAGCTTCCTTTTTTCACTTATGACTTTCCTTCTTTTCTGGACTTCTATCAAGTAAGGGGTATGCATCATCTTTGTTGGGTAGTGGAGGAAGGGGTTAACATGAACCCCGCAGTCTTACTAGGGATTGAACCCGGCGGTGTTTGAAAGACTTCTCGTGCGTCATCTTCCACTGCATCTGTGTGGCTGCGTCTGTCTTGGTCGCTGGGGGTGGGGATGATTGAGTTCTCATCATGGCCTTGAAATCTTTCAATGTCGGTTTAGCTGTTTCGTTTAAAGTATTCTGGTGAAAGAGTTGAAGACGATGCAAGATATGACCGTACCTTTGCGATTTTTCCGTTTCTTATAAATCGGTGTGATCCAACAAGGATTTTTATTCTTGTTGTAACTGTGTCATCTCGGTCAGATTTAGATTTGGAGGTAAATGAGGGGTTAGTTGTTCTGGTCATCAATGGAATTCCATACGTCGTGTATATATAACTAATGTACGCTTTCATCCTTCCATGAAATTGTAAAGTACACTTATGACGTATTTCCAGAAAATGGGTCAATTCTATCTTCTTCCTGCTAAAACTTGCCCAGTGTGCCCTCTGAACAAAGGATCACCCTCTCTTTTGAGCAAGGGGCCTATCAGCATGGGATAAATTTCTCATCGTCCAAATGTTTGGCCAAATGAGGAGGCAGTCCCTTTCGTTTTCTTTTGATGGGTGCAGAGTGATGAGCACTTCTGGCGATGGGGATAATGTCGTATTTTTTATTTTAGGAGTAAAAAGCTCTGAAGCGAATCGCCTGGCACACGTCTTTTTATACTGGAATTCGTCTCCGCGTCGTGCCGTCTTCATGATAGGCTTATGCTCGAAGTTGAGTTGTGTGCAACGGATTAAATAATGACAGTTCTTGTTTCATTAAATCCAATAAACTTTATAAAATTCACGATCTCTCTTGGAGTTTGATCGAAGGGGAATGTACTTCCTTAGCTGCTCCCTCTGCCGTTAAAGAAAAGGAGGGTGTCACAGATGGAGAAGCGGGTTTCCGTACTTTCATCAAGTTGGTTAAGACGAGTGTTGAATCTGGTTTGGTTGGCATCACGGGCAACGACGAAATGGAAGAAGCTGCTGAAGACATTGTAACTGAGGTGTGTGGTTTGGAGGAGTAAGATTGCGTCCGAGCGGCAGTTCCGCACTTTCTAGTAGAAGCAGTTTTCTTGGGACTTTTCTTTTCTTAGGGCTTTTCTTTCTCTTCGGATGTGACCTGGTATTGCCACTCTTCTTCTTGGAACGTTATTGGAGAGAGGATTTGTTCTTGGGAGTTCCTGTTGGAGCCTTTGTGTCCCATTTTAAGAGGGAACGAATGATGGCACCTCTGAGAGATCCACTACCTCCAGGTTTCAAAGTGTCTTGCTTTTTGGTTTGAGGATCGATTCTTGGATCTACCAGTTGTGGCATGGCCAATTTATGTTTGTCAATAAAGCGTTTGGTTCGATGTGGGATGTGAATGATGCCTTGGGGTAACTGACGTGCTGTTAAAGTAAACTATCGTGGATTCTAATCCACGGGCACGCACTTAGGGATTATTTCGCAGCTGATGCCATAAATGGCTCTAATAAATTTGGCTGGAAGATAAGATTGAAAGGTGTTTATAGCTTGTTTATACCGATGGGGAAGTGTAAATGTTCGGCCGTCCTTTTTGGTACCAGTCGTGAAACAGAAGGGTACGAAATCGCAAGTAATCTGGTGTAGTGGGTTTTTAATCGACGAGTAAATAGACGTGGGGTTTTTGAGTTGCATTGTCGTACGATTAAGTCAGCCAATGAGTTCTTAACTGCTTGGCTAACACTTGCACGTGAGATTAATATATGGGACTTTTAAAAAGACTACGTAATGACCAAAGTTTAATTTCTTTTTCGTCTTCTCCTAACATGTCGTCGAAGATGACCAGATGTGTTTGACTGGCGTCAAACTCATTCCCGTGGATTTTGCGAGGAATGCCTTCCACAAAGACGATGGATTCTGCTTGACATTCTTGAAGGCGGCTGTAAGCCGATTGACACTCTTCGTATCATCACACGATGCGTAGAGGTGGACGATCGATCAAACTGTCTTTGTGCTGGATCAAACATTGGACAAATTCGATTTTGCCTGAACCAGTCCGTCCAGCAATCAACAAAAGGATGGCGAAGATACACCACCTCCCAACTTGAAAGATCTAACCTTTCGTCAATGACTTTGAGGACAAATGTTGAAGTGGAGGAAGATGTAGCCATTGCAAACATGTTCTAAAGTTTGAGAATCACATAAACAAGACAAGATATTTTATATTTTTCATGTACTTTTATTCAGTGTTCAAGTTGAAACTTGACATGAAATACAAAGTCACATAAGAGCCAATGGTAAACTACACAGCTAAAATGAAAAGCAAAAGGATCAAAGCGCAATGCAGGCAAGTCGATGTACAACAGTGTCGAATCAAGTGTACCTTAGAATTTCTAGTAATGTTCTTTGAGTCTCTACACTGTTGACAGTCTCTAATTTTTCCTTCCAAAATGGCTTTTCATTTGTGTCGATGTTGACGACGGTACTGCAGTCCTAAATTTTATTGGTTTCTTCTGCTGTATCGGGATCTTCTGTCACTGTGGCTAACGCAGGTTTAAATGTCACTTTGTTCACTTGGCGTTTTAACACAAACCTTTCACATAGCCAGCCACTTATTTCATCCAAACATCAAAGCCAACACTTTTTCAGTCACATACATCTTTCTAGTTGTGGTGTAGGTCACAAGACACACACACACACACACACACACACACACACACACACACACACACACACACACACACACACACACACACACACACACACACACACACACACACACACACACACACACACACACATCTTCGCAAGCTTCATAAGTCGACAAAGCGTCTGAAATATATTCTTCACGCAGAGGGAAAGAAGTATCGATATGAACGCGCAACGCTTTAATAATTATGAGTCTCTTTTGTACATTGAAGGGCGTGGTGGTCATGATGTCTTTGTAGTAACTCGTTGTAAATAGTCCGCAAAGAATCTGCTGATAAACGAAATCCTCAAAAACGAGGTCACTCACACACACGCACACTCACACACACACCACATGGCATACGAAATTCAAAGAAATGTTTTTGTAATCCTCCAAGGTCTGAATATTGTCATTGACTTCCTTCAACGGAATTTGTTGCAACGCTACTGATAAAGGTCGTGGCAAGGTGGTAAGCTTTCATACCCACGTTGATAATGATGAAAGAAATACCGTCCTCGCAAAATCAGTCTTCCTTTACTCGTTGTCGCAGGGTAGTGGCCAATACCTTTATTTATGTTTGTGATACAAATAGTATCCTCCAACAAAAAAGTTTTTTTCTACTCTGGAAAACAGATTTTTTTTGTGTTTTCATTTTAAAAATGGAGATATAATTTTGCGTTTGCGTTTCACTTGTATCTTGACAAATTCTTTGTAAATCCCTTCCCGCAGCTTCAAATGTAGATTTTGAATGTGGTATTATAAACAATTCATTTCACAGGACTGTCTTTCTTTTTGACGACATTTTCTCATTCTTAGAGCAGTGATGAAGATATAGACATAGAGATTAATTTCTAGCCAATGTCGAGGAGGGTAACTTTCAAGAAAGGCAATGAATTCTTCTAATGTAAACGGTCTAAAGATGAATATTCTGAGGAACAAAGTCTTGATGAAGAGAAATCTAATTACTTTGTTCACTTCTTTCACTTTCATCTTGATGTTTGTTTGACACAAAAGTTCTACACTGACAAATTTAGATTTTACTTTTTCAAGGCTGATCCAAACTTCCTTGTATATCGTCTCTTGCAATTCTTTTGCTTATGTACTAGGCTCCGGTGAGTAAATAGCGTTGTTCACCTTTTGCCCCTGTCCAGTCTAGTTTCTTAAGAAAAATGGTATGCACAAGGTGCGTAGACATTCATGTTGCTTGTGTCGCACCAAAGGAAGGTAGTGACAGTGCAGAAACGACTGAGCATGTTCCAGGTAAGCTGAGTCTTTCTGTTTCCACTCGAGAAGTGAAACACAACAACTGAAACACTGGACTATATCTAATTCTCCCCAGTAGACAAATCCAGCTCTGGCTAATTGTTTCGGGTGTAGGACCTCCCATATATTTAGGCCACTTACCTTTAAACCTTTGGAATCAACTGTCAAAGTCCCAGTAGCCAGGCAAAGCCACAGGCAACGAGTATGAGGTGGTGGTGATACCCGAAGCAGTTTGCCCGGCATGGATGAGATCCGTAGGGTGGTAGATTTACGGTATCACGTTGACAATTAAAACGTTTAAAGAGGCAAAGAGAATGATAATGAGCTTTTGTATTCGTAGGGTTTTGCACGCACAGCATCACTTTCTATGGTGGTAGTAGTAAAGAGGTTTCCATGTCATGCTGAGTCGATGATGTCGCAGGGTACGGATTCGATATGTTCGCAAGGCACGTCATCACACTTGAGTTTCTCGCTGAACTTGAATCCCTCTTCCGCTTGTGTCCGTGTGACGTGATTCATCTTTCTACTTTGTATTTCTCCTCTTAAACCAAGTTTCGATCTTGGAAGTCTTCCAATTTATATACCGGGAAATATCGGTCTGAATTAGTTGGGAAGTCACACTGGCTTCTGGTACACGATTTGATAAGCTTTTTGCAAAGGGCGACTGACAATTTCGTGAGTTGGTAACCATACAAATTCTGGATGACTCATAGGTGGTCACGCTAAAGTGTCGATCCTCTCCAGACTGCAAAGCTTCTTTCATAACATCGAAGGTGACCAGTTGACTCGTTCGATGATTCAGCGTCAATCCTTTGACTTTGCAGTTGGTGTGAAATACTCTTCATTTGTCTCGGTATTTATAACCGTAATTTCTATGACCGCCGCTAGCAAAACTCAGAATCTCGATTTCGGGGTTCTCGTCCGTCCATGCTCCTAAACGGTTTCCTAAGATGGTTGGGTGAGGATGTTGAGTCCGATGGATGTAGGTACAACTGTCAAAGTACAGGACACTATCTCCTAACTGGTGTAAGGTTTCGTACAATTGTAAGCGAGCATGAGTTGTCTCGTAGATAGCAATGATGACATTTCCAAAATCGTCGGCCAGTACAAAATCATGTTCTTCTTCATAATTAACCAGAATCAAATCTTCACGAACGTCGTCCAAATGTTTCATATATTTTGTTTTGTCATAAATCATGCCGTAGTAGCAGGAGGACTCGGCCAAATACACCGTCTTGGCTAAACAATGAAGTTGTGCCATTTTCCCCCACAAGCAATTGAATATGACTACCAAACGAGCGTCCTCCTTTTTTTTGTCGATGTGGTCTAAATCTGGCTTCTTGTCTGAGGTTCGAAAAGGCATCAACGTAGCCTGAGAAAATGCCTGCTGGGTGTCGTCGTTTTTTTGGTTCTTTTTTGACTAGGGAAAGTGGTAAGTTTAGTACCCTTCTAATACCTGGTATCCCAGTTGCATAATGCGAATAATTCCACTCTGACCTATGTTCCTGATAAAGCGCGTTCTTCCTGTGGGTGATGACAAGGTTGGTCTTGGTTACGGGTTTTGGCACAGGTACGACACAAAGGAAATATCAGTTTCCTTGGCAATGGTAGGGAAAGATGGGATGGTACAAGTGAGTTGGAGGCATAACACTGCGGTTTTGGTTGATCCTTTGTATTGAAGATTAGTTTTCACGTTGATGTTTTCCATCAACATTTGTCAGTGGCCTGTTGGAATTCGCTGTATCCTTGGGTGTGCAAATAATGTCACTTCAGTAGTATAGTGGGACAGATTGGCCCTCATCATGCCAAAGAAGGAAAATCAGCCTGGGACCCTTTGGCCCTCCGATTTTTAGAAACACAAAATCAGCCTGGGACCGAATAGCCCCAATGGGAATTTTGTATAGCGACTAGCACACACTGGGACTGTATAGCGCCAAGAGGAATGGAACAGGTAGGGTGACGTCACGGTACTGGCCATTGGCAACAATATAGCAATGTAGTACTGTGACGTAAGTCCTTCTTTTCCAAATGCTTGTCTCCGTGATCCTAACGATTCTCCATGCTGATCTGACATATATGGGTAAGTCCGTACGGAAAAACAACGACGATACGAAAGTAGACGATTCAGCGTTGGTCCACATCTTTGTGACGAGAACAGGTGAAGGGAATGAAATGAACCGCGTTTATTTATAGTGGAAGACCGGATCAAAACGGATTGAAATTGTTCACCAATCCCAACAATCGTTACAAAATTCAGTCACTTCGCGGAGTCTGTCTTCCAATCCGAAGAGAGCTACCTGTGACGTCACATTCCCTATATAGGTGCGCTAGCGTCTGTGAGCAGTGAATCAATGCGACATTGTTTTGTAAAACATGACGGAAACTAAGAAGAAAATGAATTGGGGTGCACCGGCTGTGGAGACGAAAAGCGATGACATAGCAGTTGCTACCAAAGTTAACAAAGCGCTACTTCGAGAAGAGGTTGATTTCAACTGGGATTTAGTAGATTTTTTCTCTTCTTCGCAAGAATTTGTTCCGGTAGCAGTACCTTCGCCATTTTCTCCTTCTTTTCCACATTCTGTAGCCCAATGCCCTTTGTTCTGGCAGATATAGCAAGTATCTTGACTTTTATCTCGAAAGGAGGGAGAGTAGTCCGTCGGCTTGTCTGAAGAAAACTTTCGTATGACACCACGCAAAGCTCTAATCAGAAGTTCGATCTGTGTGGGTTCTTCCATCGTTCTGATCAGTTTGAGAGTGAAATGAATACTGAGAGGGAAGTCACCAGCCCTTTATACATGCACTGGTCTGACATGGATATATAGGGGTCCATGGCGTTTCAAATGTTGTCATTTGACTTTTTGCAGTCAAGATGAAACGATCGCATCATTTCGTAAAGAAAGGAGAAGAAAGTAAGAGGCAGAAACGTGATTTATCGCCTCGCACAGTAGCTGAAGTCTTGGCTCAAATTCATACAAGCGATTTTGAAGATGAGATGAATGAACCAGAATTTAAGCCCAGAGAGTCTACACTCAGTCAAAGTCCATCACCACCAGTAAACCCTGAAAAGTACTACCACATTCGAGAGACGGACAAACGCTCCTCCAGAAAATTTAGAACTATGGCCTACACATATGCGGTGAAGTTTAAAGATTTCAAGTCCGACGTACCGTTGGAGAAAGCAGAAGGGTTCATCACTGATGTGTGGGATTCTTTGTTAACCACACTGAAACGGCAATGTCAAGCCAAAAAAGACGATCCCTTGAGACTTTCTATTCATCACGACAGTTTGAAGTCCCACGTCTGGATCGAGTTTTTCGCAGGCCAGCAGAATTGACACCTTCTAAAGTCATGGGCAAGATTCAACACGTACAACAATCCAATGACAAGTTTCACATCACCGACGGAAAAGCGACACTGTTCATGACCCACGTGTCTCTTCCCCAAGGGACAGGACATAGAAAGAGAAAGGTGATCTTGGTAGACAACCTTCGCAGCACCAAAAAGAGCCTCGTCCAAATTAACAACCCTCAAGACAAGATGTGTTTAGCCCGTGCCATCGTCGTAGGACGAACGTATACCAACAAGAACGACACGGCAGAATGGAAAAGAGCCTGGAAAACTATTCGACGATCGGACCGAACCAAACAACAAAGAGAAGCAGAACTTCTGTTACAGCAAGCGGGGATATCCAAAGACACACCCTGTGGCATTCCTGAAATGCAAAAGTTGCAAGACGACTTGGCTCTACGCTACACCTTGAAAGTGCACCTTCAAGAAGTGCGCGGACCGCTGTTGTTTCGAGGCAAAGATTTCAAAGACGGAAAATACATTCACGTCTATCATCACGATGAACATTTCGATGCCATTACCAGTATCACTGGATTCCTGTCATATTGTTATTACTGTGAGAAATGTGACTATGGCTATAACAATCGAGAGCAACATAAGCATTGCGGATCAAAATGTGAGGGATGTTTAGCCTCTAAGTCCTGTCTGGACCAAGGACAAAAACGAGTGCATTGCCCAGCTTGTCAGCGCACGTTTGTCAGTCCAACTTGTTACCAAACACATCTAAAGACGCAAGGTTCACAGCAGAAAGTGCTTGTCAGCTCCTGAGATTGTGCCCTACTTGTGGGCAAGGCATACGTACCAATAATGCCAAGGCGCACGTCTGTTCAGAAAAGAAACGATGCCACATTTGTCACCAAACCGTGGACTTGGAACACCAATGCTACATTCAAAAATTCCAATCCAAATATGAAGAAGAAGATAATGACCAGAAGAAAGGGAATTTCATCTTTTTCGATTTCGAATGCATGCAAGAGATTTGCATTCACATTCCTAATTTCTGCGTGGCTCACCGAGCGTGCGAAAAGTGCATCCAAGAACCTATCTTGACTTATTGCCCTCACTATAGCTAGATTCCTGGAGGACGTGAAAAAATCTTTCGGGGACCGAACACGCTAGCCGATTTCGCCAAATGGATCTTAAACCCTATCGACGAAACGTGGGGCCAAGAAGACATCGAACATTACGGAGATTGTCATCGCTATGCTACGGTGATAGCTCACATTTTCTCGGGATACCACGGACAGTTTCTGTTGAGATACTATACGGAACAAAATACCGAACGTCCTAAAGTGACTGTGAACGGAGCCAAAATCATTTGCATGCAAGTGGGTCAAGTGCAGTTTAAAGATTCGATGAGTTACTTGGCCATGCCTTTGAGTCGCATGCCTAAAACGTTTAGAATGACAGAAATGGCCAAAGGCTATTTTCCACATTTTTTCAATAACGAAGCCAATCAACACACCGTTCTACCCCATTTGCCTGAGGCTCACTACTACGACCCCGACAACATGCGTACCGAACAACGAGAAGCCTTCTACGCTTGGTACCAGACTCACGTCTCGGACCCTTTCGACTTTCAGGAAGAAATGTTAAAATATTGTCGTTACGACGTAGACATTTTACGGCGTTGCTGTGGAAAATTTCGAGAACTGTTCACGGAACACGGAGGGATCGATCCTTTGAAAGAAGCCTGCACCATTGCCAAAGCGTGTTCCTTAGTGTATTGCCAACGATTTATGCCCGAAAACACCCTAGCTGCAATCAGTCCTCAAACGACCAATTTTGTCAAACGTCAATACTCAGTCAAAGCCCTACGCTGGTTACATTACTTGTGTGACAAGGAAGACAAATGGATCCAACACGCTCGCAACGGAGGAGGCGAAAAAGCCATCGGAAGGTATTCAGTAGATGGCTGGGACTTGGAAAACCCCAAGATCGTGTACGAGTTTAACGGGTGCTTATTTCACGGATGTCCCATCTGCTACCCTTAACATAACACTAAAAATCAGTTTTTACAACGGACCATGGAAGACTTGTACCAGGCCACTTGTCAGCGACGCTTGAAGTTAGAAGAGCAAGGATACCAAGTGGTAGAAATATGGGAACACGAGTACGATCAGCGATTGAAAACCGATCCCGAGTTTAAGCACATCGTGGAAAGTTACAAGCTGGTGGACCCACTGAACCCAAGGGACAGTTTGTACGGAGGACGGACGAATGCCACCTGTTTGCGTTACCAAGCCGACGAGGAGAAAGGAGAGGAAATCAAATACTTGGACGTATGTTTTCTGTATCCGTACGTGTGCAAATATTGTCACTTTTCCGCAGGGCACCCACAACTGCTGACGGAACACATTGGCGTGGACAATATTCGACAATATGAAGGATTGATCAAATGTAAAGTCTTGCCTCCCATGTACTTGTACCCTCCCGTTTTACCACATCATTGCCAAGGAAAACTGATGTTTCCCTTGTGCCGTACTTGCGCCGAAATGTGCAACCAAGACCAACCTTGTCAGCACACTCAGGAAGAACGCGCCTTGAGGGGAACGTGGGTCAGCGTGGAATTGTTTAAAGCTCTGGACTTGGGATATCAACTGTTAGAAGTGTACGAAATGTATCACTTTCCCAAGACAGAAAAATACCACAACGGCGACGAGACTCAGAAAGGCATTTTTGCAGATTACGTGAATGCCTTTTTGAAACTGAAACAAGAAGCTAGCGGCTATCCTTCCTGCTGTCACACTCCCGATGACCAAAAGAGATTCAAAGAGAAATACTGGGAGCAGAAAGGCATCACTTTAGACCACGTCAAGAAAAACGAAGGAAGGCGATCGTTTGCCAAAGTGATGTTGAATTGTTTGTGGGGCAAAATGGCACAACGACAGTGTTTACTCAAGACGGAGTATTTGACAGAACCTTCCCGCTATTTTCAGATGATTCACGACAAAACCAAATACATGAAACACGTGGACGTCGTTCGTGAGTACTTGATCTTAGTCAATTACGAAGAAGAACTGGACTTTGTAGAAGCCGACGAACTTGGAAATGTCATCATTGCGGCCTACGTGACAGCCCATGCTCGCTTAAAACTGTACGAAGCTTTAGAACTGTTAGGAGATCGTGTGCTGTAGTTTGACAGTTGCATCTACATCGATCGTCTGGGTCAACCTCACCCTGTCATCGAAGGAGACCGTTTACGAACCTGGACGGACGAGCATCCCGACGACAAGATTCTAAGTTTTGCAAATGGCGGTTCCAAAAATTACGGCTACGAATACCGGGACAATCAAGGAGAAGTGTACACGGAGTGCAAAATGAAAGGATTGACTCTTAATTATCTCACCAGTCGAGTGGTGAACTTTGGCGTCTTAAAAGAAGCCTTGCAGACTGGACAGGATGGAAATTTTAAAGTGACCACCTACGAACCGCATAAGATTGTACGTTCACCCACACACCAAATCGTTAGTCGGTCCTTAGAAAAAGTCTATCAGATCGTGTACCAGAAGCGAGTACGGCTTCCCAATCATTTTACTTTACCGTACGATCACACTGATATTGGCGAACATATATAAAGGGACAACATTCAAGACTGATAGTTCATTGCCACTACAAACGCCAAGCGAGAAAAAATGAATCCTTTCAAACAGCAAGTATCAAGCAAGAGTAAACTCGAGTACGATGCTGTGCCTTGCGATGGCAGGGATGCCGTACGCTATGACCTTAGCGATTCAGTACCACAGCATCATGGGAACTTTGCTATAACTACTACTACCATACCTACCATGGAAAGTGATGCTGTGCGTGTCAAACCTGATGGATACGAAATCGATGCCACTCGTTATCGCACACCTTTTCATTTAACTGGTTTTCATTGTGGATGTCATCCTGATGAAACCACGCGACTACCACCCTACGGATGTCATGCAAAACTGAGCAGACTCCTGCATATTTCACCGTACCCTCATCTAAATGAACCTGTAAAAGACGAATATTCGTTCCCTGTGCGTTTGCCAGAATACTGTGACTGTGAAAGTCGGATCCAAACCTTCCAAGGAAAATGGCCAAAATATCTGGGAGGACCTACCCCCGAAGAATTAGCTAGAGCTGGATTTATCTACTTGGGCGAAGGGGATAAAGTCAAGAGCTTCAGTTGTGGTGTGTCACTTCACGAGTGGGAGAAGAAAGATTGCGCTTACCTGGAACATGCTCGATGGTCTCCAGATTGTCACTACCTACCTTTAGTGGGACCTCGTCATTGAAGTGGGCCTACCATGTCGTGTAAGAAACTACCTACGGGGCTAGGAGTCAAACATTGGACAACCCCTAGACAAGTATTTAAACCCCATGTAGAATATAATCTTCAAACATTACCAATCGAATTGCAAGAGAAGATCTACAAGGACATTTGGCAGGGACTTGCCAGAGTCAAATCTCAATTAGTGACTGTAGAACTTTTGTGTCGAGAAATTCACAAGAGGAAATTGACCAAAGTCAACAAACAAATCCGATTTCTCTGGATCAAGGGTGCGTTCGTTCAACTATTTCGCTTTAGGCCATTTACATTAGAAGATGTTATTGACATTCTTGATCGTTTCCTGGAATGGCAGTGGCCAGAAATTACTCACTTTGTCCATTGCTTTCACTCTAGGAGAAGTGTTTGACTGACATGGTTATGGATACTTTACAAGAGAACATTCGTGCCTTGCCTGTGGAATTGAGAGAATGCATTTACCGTGAGTTCGTCAAAATACAAGTGAAACGCAAAGAACCATTGCATCCGTTACGTCACCGATGTATGGAACCACTGGTACCTAAATGCTATAAGAAGACTGATTCTGATGAAAGTGTTCCAGTGCTCAGACATTGATGAATCGCATGAAATTCATAAACTTTTGGATACCACTCATTCAACTTACAAGGTGATATTAGGACACCGAATTCCAACGAGTTAGAGGATTACAACAAATCTTTACAAGAACAATTCTTTCTAGTTCAAGAGGAAACTTCTGTGCCACGTGTGATATGTGAGTTAGTGACTAAACTTTTTTGGTACGGTACTAAAATAAAATCGAGGCTGTTCAAAAAGTACACTTCTTACCTGACACCAAAGAGGGTATAAAAACAAACTACCATGCCACGACCTTTATCATTCGTGATACAACAGATTCCGTGGAAGGAAATCAATGACACTATTGAAACGGTAGAGGATTACGATCGTCTATTACGAGAACTGTGTCCGTTGAATTGTGGTCGACGTGTAGTGTGTGCCTTAGTGACTTGCTTTTTGGGATTTCGTTTACCAGCCGATTCCTTGTGGACTCTTTACGAACTGTACCTACCACTCCAAAAAACATGAAAGTGGTCCCTTTAAATGTACACGAGAGACTCATTCTGCTCAAAGCTTTGCGCTTTCATCTTGATACTTCTCAATCTCTACGGGAAAACAAGATTCGTCAACTTTTAGGCAGTGAAGATGTGTACGACGACGTGTGTGTAGCTTGTGACTTACACACTCACTGGAAAGATGTACGTGACTGGAAAAGTTGGGGGTTTGAGACATGGACAAAAGAAGTGGCACACTATGCCAAAGTTTTGTAATCCTACAAAATTAAAACGTTCCGTGAAAAAAGTAACTTTTAAGCCAGTGTTAGTGAGAGTGCCAGAAGAAGAAGGAGAAGTCGTGACCGAGGAAAGCCACTCTCTTCAGGCCAGGACCGTGATCGGCATCCCTGAAAGGCCATTCCGGGTGGACTCTTGTGTGATTGTGCCAAGGAGTGTAGAGACTCTCAGAACATTACATAGTACCCCCACGATTTCATCTCTTCATCATCACAAATGTTGTACAGAGACTTGTTTATATTCCACTATGATCGTTTTGATGTTTCTTTTATTTATGTACTTAGCCATTTGGCTTTTATGTATTTTTGTCTTTAGTGATGTTCACTTTTAAAGATGACAATAAACGTGTCCTCAAAAAAGTATAAAAACTCTTGTCTTGTCTGTCTTCGTGTCAAAAGTGACATTTCTTACACTACTATGGCTACCTCTACTGTCTCTGCTCCCTCTTCCTACACTTTCAAAGTCATTTACGAACACGTAGATCGCACTAGTTGGGAGGCCTTGTATCTTCTCCATCCCTTTAACATGCTCATTGCCAGACCGAGCGGTTCAGGCAAAACCGAATTTGTCAAACGTTTGATTGAACATAAACATTATTTGATCGATCGTCCCCCTCAACGCATCGTGTGGTGTTACAAAGAGTGGCAATCGGCGTACAGCCTTCTGCGAGAAAGTCAAGGCGATTCCATCGTCTTTGTGGAAGGCATTCCTGGCGAGGACGAAGGGATTGTGTCTGACCCTAGTCAAACTCATTTGGTTATTTTTGACGACATGTTAGGAGAAGACGAAGAAGAAATTAAACTCTGGTTTACGCGCAAAGGGCATCATCGTAATGCCAGTGTCATTTACATCACCCAAAACTTGTTTCAACAAAGTAAAGCCCATCGTACCATCAGTCTCAATGCTCATTACGTGGTGTTGTTTAAAAGCCCTAGAGATAAAACGCAAGTACAAGTCATACCAAACGGTTAGGAACGCCTTCGCTGATAAATGCGTACGACGATCCCACTCAAACCCCACATGCTTATTTACTCGTGGATTTAAAACCCACCACTCCCGATTATTTGCGATTTCGTACTCATCTGTTTCACCATTGGTGGCAAGACGGATGGACTGTCGTGTACACGTCCCCTTCGTCGACTTAATCACAATCACCAAAAAAAAAATCTATAAAAACCTCGGTCACTTTGACTCTGTCTCACACATCGTCAACATGACGTCCCTTCAGTCTCATCTTCCCATTAAACTGATTCGTGTCTTGTACGGTATCAGTAGCGAAAAAAATCCACAAATACGTGCTCGTGTCTTAGAAGCTAGTCTCAAAGAAGTCTTACGATGGTTTACGGTGACAGCACGTCAATTACTGCAAGGCATCATTCAAATTCCACATCAAACCAAACTTTTTTTTGAGAGAAACAAAGGCGCCTTGACGCAACTACCCGATCCTCGCATCGACACTCAAACCAAAAAGCAAATCATTTTGAAACCTGGAGGTAGCGGTTCTCTAGGAGGTGTCATCATTCGTTCCCTCTTAAAATGGGATCCTAATGCTCTCAAAGTCGTCCCCAAGAAAAAAGCCACGCCCAAACGTACCCAGAAGAAAAAGAAAAAGAGCAACGGTGTCAAGACCAGGTCACAGCCTCAGAAAAAGAAAAAGAAAAGTCCACAGAAAACAGCTTCTACTCGCAAGAGAGTGTCTCCAAAAACTTCTCTTCCAGCGGTGACACCCTCTTCCTCTTTAGCGGCTGTGGCCGCTGCTCACAAAGTACCTGCCCCCAGAATCAAAGTCCAAGAGAGAACGGGTGTGTTACAGAGTTTACTGGATTTGTCCAAGCAAGAACTGTCCCGATCTAGTCCGTTGCGAACTCCTCCACGACGTGTGTTGCCTGTCATCAAGTTGATACGTCGTAAAGACAACCAGTATAAAAAAGACCCGAGGCAAACAATACGGATCAGTGTTTTGTGCTGCTGCACGCCCAAAGATGTCTCTCCAAGAAGTGTACAAAAAGGAAAAGGAAAACAAAAAAGACAGTCACGTCATCCTAAAAAGCGCTTAGTCAAACATCGGCGATACACTCTGAAAAGACACACTGGTCCAAAGAAAAGGAGAAGTCACCAAAAGGGAGGTTTCCTTGAATTCGATCAGATAGCCGATAATTTTGTCGCAAGGGTAAAGGGCAGGCTCCAAAAAAAATAAAAAAAAAAAAATAAGATAAAAAGACGCATGTCGAGCCATGGATGTCAGTGTATGTTGTACACCAAAAGATCTCACCTCATCGTCGTTCTCCTGCCCAGAAAAGAAAAAGAAAAAGACAGTCTCGTCATGCGAAAAAACGCTTAGCCAAACATCGACGTCACCCCCAGAAAAGACACACTCGTCCGAAGAAAAAGAGGAGCCGCCAAAGAAGAGGATTCTTTGGCGATTTTGGAAAATACATCTTCACCTTTATGACGAAGCGATAGTCCCCCAAAAAAGGATAAAAAGCTGTGTGACAAGTCATCGACGTTAGTGTATTTTTGGTGTGTGTCCCGGAATCAACAAACAAAAATGTCACCCAAAAAAATACATCCTCCTTCTATTCCCAAAGGAAAGAAAAGGAAAGGACTGCCTCCTCGTTTAGCCAAACATTGGGACATGTGGTCTGTCCTGTCCAAAGCTCCTCTACCCATGCGAAAACAACTCATTCAAACTGCCTCCAAAGATGTCATCGATACGGTGAGCGAATGTTGTCTGAACGTCTTGAAAGGCACAATACCTTTGACTAAACATCAGAAAAATTGCTTAGCCAAACATCGACACGTTCTTCGCCAAATGGTCCAAATGAAAATACCCATTCGTCAAAAGAAAAAGATGTTGGTGCAACGCGGAGGTTTTTACCCCTGTTAGGACTTATTACCAATGTAGCGAAACCTATACTGAGTGCAATGGGACATATTATGCCCGCCCTAATTCCAAGATAAAAGACCAAGAAGATAAAAGGAGAACACTGATGTCATAAGATCTCAGACGTGATCCTTGAAATCTGATGGAAGGACGAAAACTAGTTTTAGTCCCTTACAAACGATGGATGGAATACCATCGTTGGCAAGAACAACGAACCCCACATTTACCTCCCAATCCTCATTTGACCGAGATTTCCCAGTTACAACACGAATTGCAATCGTTGATGGGTCGCAGCGATTTGTCAGAAACGGAAAAATCGCAACGGTACGGTCAATTGTTGCAACGACTGAAACTCTTTCACTAGAAAGCTTTAGACGAAACAGCTCAACCCACTCTGAAAGATTTTAAGGCCTTGATGAAAAGTCCATCACCACCACTAACACCTCCAGTGGTCAAGACAGAAAGTCCACTACCACTAGTCCCAGTGATCAAGACAGAAAAAGAAGAAGAGTTTCAAACTCCACCAGAAAAAGTACGCAAGTTAACAACACCACCTACATCCAGAATTGGTTGGATTAAAAAGATGATGGCTACTCCTTCTTCCTCAGAAGAGAAAACGAAAGCCAAGACAGAAGTGAAACAAAAACTGATTACCCCTGTTCAAACACTGTCCTCCTCCTCAACACCTATTGCTCGTCGGACACGCAAAGCATTACAAATCAAGAAAGTACCACAGAAAGACAAGAGTAGCATCAGTGAAGATTGGATCACTTAATAAAACATGGAGAAGGTGTTAGCCAGCATTTACTACGATCCAGTCAATCCCGCAGGTTACGGAGGAGTTCCGAAATTGTATCGTGCTGCCAAAACTCGACTGAAAAGTATCCGTTTACCTCATGTGCAACGCTGGTTACAAGAACAAGCCACGTAAACCCATTCGACGAAAATTTTCCAGAAGTCGCACCCAAGTGGAGGGTATCGATCACCAATTGCAAGCCGATTTAGCCGATGTCTCTCATTTGGCCACCTACAATCGTGGTTACAAATATTTGTTTTGTGTCATCGACGTCTTTTCCAAATTTGCTTTGGTCGTACCATTGACTTCCAAATCGAGCAGTGAGTTAGTGCGAGCCCTGCAACTGGTGTTGAAACAAAGCGGTCGTCCCCTCTTCGATGGCAAACTGACAAAAGCACTGAATTTCTGAACCAAGCTTTCCAAAAAGAATTGAAGAAACTAGACATTCATTTTTTCACCACCGAGAATCCCGAAACCAAAGCTAGCATCGTGGAACGTTTTCAACGCACCTTGAAAGAACGCATGTGGAAATATTTTGCGCATTAACACACTCTCAAGTACATCGACGTCTTGCCACATCTCGTCCAATCGTACAACCAATCTTACCATCGGAGCATTGGGCGTGGCCCCCAAAAAGCGACTCCCGACAACGAAGTGACCGTCTTCGAGCGCCTCTTTGGTACGTCCCCGACAGTGACTGTCCCCAAGAAAGGTGGAGTGTTGGCATCAGGAGATTGGGTACGCATTGGCAAAACCAAACGCACTTTCGACAAAGGTTACTTACCCAACTGGACCACCGAATTGTTTCGTGTCACCGAAGGTGTACGAGGTCGTCATCGTCCCGTCTATCAATTAGAAGACATGAACGGAGAAGTGTTAATAGGAACGTTTTACTTGCCCGAGTTACAACGTGTGACCAAAAAAGAAGACGACGTGTAGGAGATCGAACGCATTCTCGATCGAAGAAACCGAAAAGCAGGAAAGAAACGTGTCAAAGAAGTCAAAATACGTTAGAAAGGATATGCTCCCAGTTTTAACTCTTGAATCGACGCTTCGCAACTCATCGACTATAAAAAGAAGTGACCATCATGCCCTTCAACACAGCCTCAGTTACTACAGTGACCACTCCGTCGCCCAGTTCTTCTCTGCAAGATCTACAAAAGTAACCCTTGTGGGTGTGGTGTGGAGAACGTGTGCTTAAAACGCAAATCGTCTTTTTCTGACAAATCTTTGTGGTGTATTGTCATCGGTGCTGCCATTGCCAATTTGAGTTTGCAACAAGGAGACAAACAATTGTGGACTATTTTACTGAGCAGTTGCTTTGCTTACCTTCTTCCCAATCCGTCTCTGAAATATTCTTCCAAAGGAAACAACAACAACAATGGTGGCCTTGCGTCCAACGTTAGTCACCAATCCAATCACAACAATCCTGTTTTAGACACTCCTCTGACTTCCAGTGACTTCTCGGAAACTAGAACTCTGGAATTATGATCAACCAATTTTACTTAACGTTACCCAGTGACAGTTCCATGGAGGTGTTTCCCAATAACACTTTGTGCTGTTTCTCGGCCAGATTACCTCAAGCCATCCAATTGGATCACGAAGCCCATTGGGAAGTGGCTTTGGTGGAAATGATTCACCCTACATAAATCAAAAACATCGTCGAAAATCGAAACACTTTGACGGTAGAAGTTCCTGACGAACAAGTGCAACAAACCTTGGATGAACGTAGCAGTATAGCTGACTCTATGAAATCACAAGACCCCAAAACTAAACGAACCACTTATCTGTTGAAAATTCCTGCGGGCTATTATTTTAGTGGTCAAAATTTGGTGAACACCATTGCTGACAGGTTCAATTTCATGTTTGGTAAAGTCTTGGAGAAAACCAGAAAAAGTGTCACGATCGATTACCACAAAATATGTCGTCTCCTACTCATCAAATTTTCTGAGGACAAAGTATTGGCCATTACATTTTGTCCCTAATTGTATGACATGAACCAAGGACTGAATTTGATGTTTGTATACTCCGATGTGGTGGAGTACCTCCGTAAAGTTACTGCGTGTCATTCCTTTCAAAGTGGATTCTGCCACGGCTGCTGACGAGGAAGGTGGAAATACCTATCACGTTCACCGCGAATTTGTACATCCTCACTATTTACCCGTCAGTAAGTCTTATTTTGACACTGTCAACATTACTATAAAAGAAGATCTGGGACAAAATATTCCATTCACCAAAGAGAAAGTCACAGTGAAACTCCATTTTCGAAAACGATTACTCTAACTTTTTGTTAGTCATGTATCCTGTGCACCAAGGAGTCGCTCGACAGCGAGGACATGGCTTAGGTGATATGCTCAAATCGGCCTTTCGTACAGTGGTTCCCGTTTTGAAACCGATGGTGACACGGGGATTGCACGCCTTAAAAGATGTCGCGTTGACGCAAGGTAAAGAATTTCTCCAAAATGTCATCATTGACAAACAAAATCCCAAAGAAGCTTTCTTGAGAGCAGGCGAAAATGTCTTGCTTCAACGGGCAAAGACCTTTTGGGTCGGCGAGAAACTCCTATAAATGCCCTGGGCAATGCCGAGTCAGGCATTCCTGCTTCCCTGACGCCACAG
The DNA here is from genome assembly GCA_016617855.1 of Megalonaias nervosa. Lineage (NCBI taxonomy): Eukaryota > Metazoa > Mollusca > Bivalvia > Unionida > Unionidae > Megalonaias > Megalonaias nervosa. The sequence goes on from JAECUM010029815.1 coordinate 55,816, forward strand.
CAAGGACAAGGCAGAAAAAGACGACGAAAACACCCATTCAGAGGACTTCACACCCCTAGAGCTAGAAAGTCTAAAAAAAGAAAAACCGTCCGAGAGTTAGACGTTTTTGATTAATTAAAAAAAGAAGATGATGCACCGAGAGTCTTGTGCTTGTTCCAAGTCGGAACTGGATCTGTTTGCCATGCCACACACCATTATGACGATGCAAGAATCCCAATGGGTCGAATTTCATCCCGTCTCCTCTTTGACGGATTCAGCTCCCATAGAGTTTGAAACCAAAGGACAGCCCGAAGATTATCTCGATCTGAATAGCAGTTACTTGTACCTGAAACTGAAAGTGATCAAAACCGACAACACCAATCCTGGAGCCGATGCCAGAGTAGCTCCCGTCAACAATTTCATGCATTCCTTGTTCAGCGAAGTGGATTTGTACTTGAATAACAAACTGGTCAGCAGTAGCATGGATAATTACCCTTACCAAGCGTACCTAGAAAATCTCTTGACGTACGGAAAAGAGGCCAAGAACACTCATCTGGATGCTTGCGTGGCATGGAAACCTGACATTGCAGGTGAAGACACATTTAACGATACAGCCCTGACAGCCGATGACAATCTTCACAATGTGGGTTTTAACAACCGTCGAAGGAAAATCCTGCAAGGTCGTAATTTAGAACTGATGGATCGTTTGCATTTAGACATGTGGTTGCAAGACAAGTATTTGCTGAACGGAGTGGATATTCGCCTGAGACTCAATCGCAGCAGTGTCGCTTTCCATTTGATGGCTCATGCCAACGAGTACAAAACCATCATCCAAGAAGCCAGACTTTACGTGCGTCGTGTAGAAGTGTTACATAGAGCGGGAAACGACATCAGTCAAACATTGAGCAGATCGACCGCCAAGTATCTGATAAGATGTGTAGAAGTGAAAACATTCACCATTGCTGTTGGACTCCGATCCAAGATCGAAGATCATCTGTTCCAAGGACAGTTACCCAAACGTTTAATCGTTGGCTTCGTCAGTAATGCAGCCCTCAACGGAGCCCACGATCAGAATCCTTTCCAGTTTAAGCACTACAGAGTGTCCAAGATCGAAGTCAGTCGTGATGGCAAGACTTTGTGTACCAAACCCTTCGAACCTAACTTTGCCCAGAAGAATTACTTGAGATCGTACTTGTCCATGTACGACGCTACGGGGCAACTAGGAACCAACGCCAGTCACGGTATTTCGTACGAAGATTATGTCGGAGGTTACACTTTGTAGGCCTTTGATTTCACTCCAGACCAAGGCAGCGACGAGGGACATTTCCACCCTATAAAATCCGGTCAACTGCGTGTGGAACTTCAGTTTGCAGAAGCTCTCATTGAGACGGTCAACGTCATCCTGTATGCTGAATTCGATAATACCATACAAATCAACAGTTTGAGAGAAGTCATTCTAGACTATTAGACACAATGGAAGACTCCTATCCCTCACTGAACAGTGGAGAATCTTTGGAAATGGAATGGGAGGATAGCGTGAAAGCAGAACCCCAAGACCAAGACAAAGAGGACGAGGTAGTAGTCAAGTCCAGATGGCCAGAACAAGAACAACATTTAGTGTCCTGTTTCGCTAATCACCTGGCGAATACAATTACGGAATTGTCCAAGAAATATTGTTATGGATGTCAAAACGATCATCCCAGTCAAATTCAACACGATAAATGTATGAAGATGAGTCAATAAGAAAAATTGGACGAGTATCTGGACGAAGCTTGGAGTCTCATCTCAGAAGAAGCAGTGTTGCATGAATGGTATAAAGGCTTGCGTGATCTTTCCTGCCCTCCATTGACTACTCTAGAGATCTATAGCATCGAAGCTCTCTTAGCCCAGAGTGCGGAGACAAGGCGAAGAAACGGCTACTTGACAGAGCGTTTCAAACAAAAAGTCAGAATTGAATTGATGACTTATCATTACTTGTGAAGAAAAAAACACAACAAAAAAATGGATACCTGGGAACTTTATTACCTTTTGAACAATAAGTCGTATACTGCTTCTTGGAATCTTGTCGTGTGCGCTAAAGATGAACTACCTCATCGCAAACCTCAAGACCATCAAGCTTATGTCATCAACACGGACGAAAGTCATCTTCCAGGAACTCACTGGGTTGCCGTCTACTTCCCTCAAGAGAATTGTGTGGAATATTTTGATTCGTATGGATTACCCCCTTTGTAAGACGATATCATTGACTTTATGAGAAGAAATGCCCAGACGACACGATACAATAATGTGAATTTACAAGGCACAGATTCCATGGTGTGTGGACAATAATGTGTGTATTTTCTTCATCAACGCAGTCTTGGATATCCTTTAGAACATTTAGTGACTTATTTTGATCGTCACTCTTCTAGAAACGATGAAAAAGTAGATTGATGGTTTTGTGACCATTATGGTTATTTTTTGTCTTTAGCTAGGAAACGTAGTGTACATCAATGGCCTCATGACTTCCATCAGTGGAAATCTCACATGATTTCACAACGTTGTCAACCTTGTCAAAAATAATTTGTTTGATGTTATTGTTAGTTGTTACTTGTTACTTGTTAGCTGAATAAAAAATGTTGTGTTTTGAAAACAAATGTGTCTGTCGTTTGTTTTCAAAAAACACTGTGAATATATGCTCTTTGACTTCTCTCTATCCCTCACCATGACATGAGCAATCATAGCGTTCCGATACTAAAACCGAGTAGGGATGTTTTCTATCGCGTCCGTGTTTGAACCATATAAAGCAGGTTGGTCTCCAGTCTGGCCATCCACTGTTGACTCGTCAACTTATGAACATGCCTTCCAGACTAGCCAAGCTGAACGAAGCTTACGTCAGTTTACATCGTGTCAGGCTAAACCTGATACCTAAACTTGAAGAGATAGAGAATGTCAGGATGTTATCCATAGCCCAAGACCTAATAGAAGAGGTCTTTAGAGAGAAAATTAAGAAAGAACAAGAAGAATGGACTGAGAAGTACAGACTTCAGAAGAAGCAGAGAGAAGAACAACGGCAGCAACAACAGCAGCAGCAACAGCAAGAACCAGACAGAGGTTTTGTGGACTGTCGAGTAGACACCAAAGAATTCTCTTTCTCTTTCCGCAGATGCAGACCGTATCGTATAGGAAAGCCTGCCACCAGACGGGGACGCAATCTTAGACAGTAAAAAAGATTGCCATTACTCTCGTTAAAAAAAAACAACAGCCCTTTTCAGGGCTACCCAATATTCTCGAAAAGACATACTAATTCAATTTGCCAAAACTTGTAAAATTTTAAAAAAATAAATAGAAGTGTGTCTATAAGCACTTCGCTTCGTTTGTCAGTAAATAAAATCCACCCTTTGTTTTCTCTGTCTTGTCCAATTGTGCATGTCTGTGTTTGTAAGTACAAAAGTAAGAAAGTCAACGTGAGTGCTTCTTTTAGGTCCGCGCGTTTGATGTAATGGTAAATTTGGGTGTCAAGGGATGTTTACCTTCACGTCCGTGCTCCAGGAATATAAAGCGGCACAATTGTCAGTTTGGCTACCATTGTTGACTAGTCAACATTAAAAATGAGCAGCAGATTAGCAAAATTGTTGGAGCTCCAAATGCACTTGGAGTATGCCAGGCGTCTTTTAGACGAACTGGCTAGGGAGGCCAAAGCGGAGACAGACAGGATAGAAGAGGAGGAGTAGAAAAAGAAAGAAAAGGAGAAGGAGGAAAAGATCCTGCCTCACCTCTTCATGAGACCTCAGTGTGAGGTGAAGCCAGAGATGAGGGCACTTCCACAGACAGTAGCAGCACCACAACAAAGACAGCCACAACCAGTACAGCTTGCAGAGGAGGCAAGGAGACCAGATCATCATCATCATCATCCCCGGGTCTGGCACAGAGGACAGAGGGAACAACAAGTATTCACTATTCCACAAACAGAGGAGTGGGAAAGTGAAGCTAATCAACCTCCCTCTGCGCTCCCAACCACACGCATCAATTGGAAGCAGGACTGGAGCGAACGTTGCGTGTGTGGTGCCAGGCCAGGAAGGTGTCACCATTAGCTAGATGTATTTGGAGTTCTAAAAAAACAGCCCTTCTCAGGGCTAGCCAGATCTCTAGAAAAGAGAGACTATTCAATTTGCCAATTCGTGTGAATGTAGAGTTTTGTGACTATAAACACTCACTCCTTTACTGATGTGTGTGTGTGTGTGTGTGTGTGTGTGTGTGTGTGTGTGTGTGTGTGTGTGTGTGTGTGTGTGTGTGTGTGTGTGTGTGTGTATTTTGCGTTCGCGTCCGTTGGTGAGGATAGTAGATATATGTGTTTTTTCTTCTCATCCCGATTGTGTGGATAGTAGATAGGTGTGTTTTTTCTTTTCATCCCGATTGTGGGAATAGTAGATATGTGTGTTTTTTCTTCTCATCCCGATTGTGTGGATAGTAGGTAGGTGTGTTTTATGTTTTCTCGTTCGTTGGTGAGGATAGTAGATTTGTGTGTTTTATGCTTTCTCGTTCGTGGTGAGGATAGTAGATTTGTGTTTTATGCTTTCTCGTTCGTTGGTGTGGATAGTATATAGGTGTGTGTTTTATGCTTTCACGTTCGTTGGTGAGGATAGTATATCCTATGTGAAGTGAGTGTAAGGGATGTTTTCGTTCACGTCCGTGCTTGACGTATATACCGCGGAACGCTAGTCAGTCTGGCTACCCACGTTGACTAGTCAACAACTTCAAAAGAAAAAATGAATTTGTTTAATGAATTAAGGCATAGTTATTTCTGGATGATGGATGCAGCCTACGTGGTGGAAAGGCTTGAAAAAGAATGGAGCTACCCAGTCTCGAAAGACTTTGTGACCAGTCAAGTCAATAGCCTCAAGGTAGCCAGGGATCAAGTGGCCGGAATGATAGAAGAGGAGGTGGAAAAATTAAGAGGATTCATAAAGCCTAAGTATGTAAGAGTGGGGACATTGAAGGAAGCCCTTGATCTTGTCATCAAAGTGAGGAGCTTCTTGCAAGATACATTTAATTGCACAGAGTGGTCTTTTGTCAAATGAGGCTTAGATCAGTTAAAGAAAGCCGAAGACAAGATGAAAAACGTGATGGAAGAAGTGAAAAAGATTAAAGAGACCTGGACAAAAGAAAGAAAGGACAAAGAAAACATAAAGAGAAAAGAAGAGTTTGAGAGACTGAACAAGAACTGGATGAAGGTACAGGAAAAGTTTAGAGCTCTGGGACATCCTGACTGGATTCCAGACGAAAAAAAAGAAGAAGAAGAAGAAGAAGAAGGGAATTATTGAAAAAGTGAGAACGTGGTGGAAGAAGTGGAGACAATAGAAGAAGACAAAGGCCCTTTTCAGGGCCACTTCATATGCCTCGAAAAGATTTATTCTTTCTTGCCTAAAAAAATTTAAAACCCTACTCTACTAAAACACGAACGCGACTGATTCGTGTTTGTCTATAGCAAGGACACAGGTGGCATGACGTCACAGTACTACATTGCTACATTGTTGTCAATGGCCAGTACCGTGACGTCACCCTACCAGTTCCATTCCTCTTGGCGCTATACAGTCCCAGTGTGTGCTAGTCGCTATTCAAAATTCCCATTGGGGCTATTCGGTCCCAGGCTGATTTTTTGGGTCTAAAAATTGGAGGGCCAAAGGGTTCCAGGCCGATTTTCCTTTTTTGGCATGATGAGGACCATACTATCCCACTATACTACTCACTTCTACTGGGCTGTTAAACTCGATCCATACAGGTACCTTCAAACTGTCATGATAAATGGTTAGTCTCAAATGATCGTCTTCGTTGGTTTGGCATTGCCGTTTCATTGTGGTTAACACGAAATCCCACATATTTGTGATCAAAATTTCTGATTTCTCGAGCGGAACTTCGGACTTGAAATCTTTAAACTTCACCTGTGGTAATACTTTCCGGAAGCTACTGGCTGAACCTGATTGGAGGTAGACTCTCTGTTGCTCCCTTTACCTATTTAAGGAATTATTGACTCTTTTTTTAATTTGTTGAAAGACATGCATTTCAATTCATTTTCATAAAGTTTATCATCTTGTTTGCATGTGTACTTCTTCAGTATTTGGCTGTTCATTTGTTCAATCATTCGTTCATTAATTAATTCACTTTTTCAAAGATTCATTCTCTCATCAATAATATCACAATTGACTTTCATTCTGTAATCTATTTCAAGCATTTTTTTCATAGATGGAAAAAAGAAGTCCAAACAAGAAATTGATATTGTAGTATGAATGCGGATTGATCATCCTATCAATTGACAGATGCATCCTAAAATGTTTACAGAGCAAACACTGTACAAGTTGCCCATGTACTAGATGATTTTATCAAAGTAGAAAACATGTCAAAATATTTATTTTGCTGACCACAGAAAAACGTTATATGTTGCATACAATCATTGATGGTTTTGCTACAAAGTGGATTCAGTAACAATGATATCAACAGAAGAAGTCTTGTCCAACCACTGAAATATTCAACAAATATAAAAAAAAACTTGAGAGGAATCAGACATCAGTATTGAACAATTATAAAGAACATTAGAGGAAGCAGACATCAGACTAATATGCAGTATGCTGTCTGTTCCCAACATGGACTCAATTCAGATCGTAACCTCTTTCCGTTTTTCTTGTATACACAGCACTCAACATTTATTGTTTCTGTATGAGACTCAAAAGTTTAAGTACTCCTGTCCTCTTTAGTCTGTAACTGTATATTCTGACAGCAGCATGTACTGCTTTTCTGGTCTTGATCCCAAAGTCAACATGTGCTGTTTGTGTCTCAAATGCAAGATATCCACGAAACAGTTGATCAACATATCTGGCATACAATTCA
>JAECUM010029816.1:0-23553 GCA_016617855.1 Megalonaias nervosa
TTATGGGAAATTCCCCCCCCCCCCCCAATTATTCGGTATCATTTGTTCTTTCTTTTTTCAACTGATTCTTACAGTTCGGGTAGTATTTTTACTACTTTAAAGTCTGAACAGTGTAATTTGAAAATACATTAAGATAATTCCACAACATCTGACCAAAGGACAGTTCTGGCGGGTGTTACGATATTTTCACAAAACCTGACTAACCACAGGACAGTTCTAACTGGTATTAACATAATTACACATCATCTGACACATGATAATTATTGTGGGTGTTAAGACAATTACCCAATATTTGATACATGGTAATAATGGTGGGTGTTAAGAAAGTTACACAACATCTGACAGATGATAATTATGGTGGATATTAAGACAATTACACAACATCTGACAGATAATTATGGTGGGTGTTAAGACAGTTACACAACATCTGACACATGATGATTATGGTGGGTGTTAAGACAATTACACAACCTCTGACACATGATAATAATGGTGTGTGTTAAGACAATTGCACAACCTCTGACGACAGGACAGTTCTGGCAGTGTTTCGACCCTTCTTATTTCATGTTTTTCCTAGCCAGAGTACAGCTGCTACCTGTACAGTTAACATCTGTGAACTTTCGAAGCAGTTCAATTCCATTGGAATTGAAGCCAAGACTCCGATGAGACTTTCATGACACTCTTTCATTGGCACTTTAAGCTAGAGAGTGATAACAACATTAAAACACATATTAAGCTCACATCAATCTCGGATATTTATTCCATTTTCTTTTCTTCTTTCCACCGCGAACAAGGCGCCTAAGATATCAATATGTATCGCAAATATCTAAAATTTGAGATCTCTGTCACAACAGGTGATAATTTACTTTTATTGAAAAGGTCCCACATTGCATGTTAAAACAAATATATCATTTGTCACTGAAAATCGAAAAAAGTCAACCTCAAGACTAGTAATATATGACGAACTTCTTAATTTTCTGACGCAAATATTTCTTTTTCTTTTATAGCCAGAATTTAATGTTCATATTGATAGTTCAGCTTCAGGTCTAAAATTATTTTAAATTATTCAAGATTGCAAGAAGTTTCTGATCAACATTACCGTCTATAATCACATGTAAGTCCGGTCGAAATACCAACAATATTGATCCTGATTTGTCGGCGCATAATACGCCGACAGATCACGGTCTACCTTGTTTGTTCTACTGATTAATACTAACAAACTGCAGAGATTCAGATCTGCCAGAGCATTATTCGACGGCAGATCTGTATTAATGCAGTTTATAGTTGCATCCGACTTATGCGAGAACATATACGGTATTTCCTTGAGGATAGGTGAACAAGTTTTGCTTTGGTGTGCGAGTTTTACGATGACTTTATTGCGCGTAGGTTTCACTTCTAGTTTTGTCAGTCACGATTTTAATAAAAACCCAAACAATAATTAATAAAAGACCTTCTTGTGATATAAGAATTTAGAATTTTATGTTTTGAAATTAACTACCAATAGAACGGTGCAAACGAATTATTTTTTGGAGAACTGTATCCAGCACATGAATTTTATTTGAACAAAAAAAAAAATGCATAAAGCTTGTGGTACACGCACAGGTCCTCTTTTCATAAAAAAAAGCTCATCTCAGAGTACATGTAAGGTGAAAGCCGACTTACTTAATCGTGAAGCAATGTTTCCAGCATGGGTTTCCGAAGGAATTTTTCTAGTGGGGGAAGGGCAAAGCCAAAAACAGGGCAAGCCTATAAAGTGATACCAATAATGGTCAAAAGGAGAGGCAAGCTCACAGAGGCGGATTTATTTGGGCGGTTTAATATTTTGGAGGTTTGTTTACAACCTATTGCAGGCTTGCAGATATATATATATATATATATATATATATATATATATATATATATATATATATATATATATATATATATATGCACACATTCTGGCACACCATTAAAGTTATTGGAAGAATTTCAAAAATAGGTTCACTGAGGTTTTAAAAAATAGGTTTGGAGAGTAAAAGTTGAAAATGAATACTTTAGTATTATAATATGGCCAGTCATACACCACTGTCTCTCATCTGAATATCTATTTAAGTGCATTTACTGTTTATCTATCTCTTTATCTCTCTGTTCTTCGTTTACTTGTCTGTCGTTCAACCAAGTGTTTCTCTGTTTTTGGATAGTCTTAAGTGCTCGACTTTGATGTATGAGCGACAAAACACAAACAAGATTATATATTTTGTTATTTTCTTATAGGATTTTCATAAAAGACAAAAGATTGATTACATTTTTTTAAAATTCAAGTCCCGTTGCCAATAATTCCCAAAGTGACTCTAGATTAAGCGGTAGTTTTAACCATTTAGTCTAGACACCTCTTTAGATATGAGGTTTTGATTAGGTTGATAGTGTTATTCTTTACATACAAACGTTCAATTCAATTTAATTCCATCAAAGAGTGCTGTCATGTATCCACGGCACCGTTGGTATTCCCTATACGTTACATTCTATCAATCAAAGTTTCATTGTATACTTCACGTTCAGTTTCGCCTTTTATCACCCTAATATCGATGGCGACGTGACTAAATTAAGAAAAACATTATCCAATGTTTTCTATCGACTTTTGAAAACATAAAAATATTACCAATATTACGTCCAATTATACTTTGCTGTCAGCATCAGAAAGAGTAATAGAAAACGAAGTATGGGCGTTTGTATTTACCTTACATGGAAATTTAATACAAAGAAACTGGTAGTTAATACGGTGAAACTGTGCTATTGAGTGGCTTCTTAACATTGGTAACATTTCTGACCAAACAATTCTTTAATACCTCTTTTGAAAACAGTTTTTCTCAGATCTGGAGAATGTATTTAGAATATATATTTAAAACAATGCAATTCGTATTGCAATGTGACCGGAAGCCACCATTTAGTTTTATTTTCTCAATGCCATAACGTTTAAATTCCACCAATATCGATTTTGAAATAATGAAAAGAAAATGTTTAAATTTTCGATGGTCCACAGCTACTTAATTTGAAAGAAACACTATAAATTTACTTAAGGAACAATATAAGTTTACTGAACAGGTTTGTATTGCATTTTTACCTTCATCCGTATAGCAATTAATGAATGCTGATAGAGGAATGGAGCAAACTAAGTCTGACAAAATTATAATTACTATTTTAAATATGTAACAGTATACAATGGCCGAAAATGTAGTGCAAACTAACACACAAAAAGGAGTAGAAGCTGATTGAAACATTGAAGAGCAGCATGCTATGGATGGAACAATTTAAAAATAAAATTATCCCTAAAAATGCCGTACATGATGAATAAACCAGGTATCATGGATTCTGTGTGAAAAATATACTCTAGATTCTATGTTTTAATAGATCCTATTATAAAGCCCGCCTAATTGATTATACAATGATGTCATTTCTGGATTTTTGTTTTGTTATTGGTAGGTTAGCAGAATAAGGAATGGAGAATCACTAATAATGAATTCAGTATAAACTAATAATGAATTCAGTATAAACTAATAATGAATTCAGTATAAACGTTGTGAGACTCGATGTTTCTACATTCTGCTTCTACTTTATATTGAATAGTATTTTTATTATTAATGGTAAAAATAAAGGTTGCTTTTTGCTGGTGTCATAGAAAGTAAATTTGTGTATTCTCAAATAAACTTATAATATCTTTACAAGTTGTTAGGGTCTTACATCTTAATGATAGGATGTAGGTTAGGTTTAGCAACTGTCCTTTTGTGTCAAAGTATCACTCAGCAAAATACTTATTTAATCGTATTATTTGAAATACACGTATTTCATATAATTCTTACTACCATTTTAGACTTTAGGTTTTAAAAAATTCTTTTGCAAATGTCTAAGCGCATAAAAGTTTCAATTATTTAAAATATATTGTTACGTGTCTAGGCTCTTACAAAAAGTAACAAGAAAAGAGTGAAGACAACAAGCTTTGTAAAATTTAACAAATAATTTATTTCCTCTGAAAACCAAGGTAAAAATGAGAAGAAAAGAAACTTACGGTTTTACTAATCAAATCCAGAATTAATCCAAGAATTAAAAAATAGAAGTCCTATTATTAAAAAGTCTTAAATGAATCTGAGTTCGAATCCCAATGAAATTCAAACTGGAAGGCGATGACGTCTGTTGGGTCAGCGTCGTACTGATGTGTCAACAGTTTCTTTGTTGAATCACAGAAAATAATATTCCAGTTTGGAATTCCGAATAATTTTCAATAAATGTCTTTGTCCAAGAATTAATTTAGGAGCACTTGTATTTCCAGGGAAAATAATCACTTTAAATTGAATAAAGTAAAAATTCAACTCAAACTGGTCCCAACATATGTCTGAAGCCCGACTAATTCTTATTATAACATGAGTTGTAAGACTAACTTAAACGCAAAATAGACGCCCGGATGGGGGTCAAGAGTTCATATTTCCAGAAGAAATAGAAGTTTGTTACATGATAATTATCACATACTCCAGGTATGGCCTTGATTCTACTGAATGAATCTTACTCTTACAAAGAATTAAAAAAAAATTAAAAAAGTTGTTTATCAGAACCCTTACTAGTTCTGAATCAAGGTCAGCAACTAGATACAATGTTTCTATACAGTATTATAACAGTCACATCAAACAGAACTGAATTAAATTTATGGACAATTTCAAATCCAGTAATTGAAGTTACATTACCATAACATGTAATGGAAATTTAAAAAAATTAAAACTAACAAACAAATAATTAAATTACATATACATAACAATATTAACACCTATACACTCTCTATTTATATATCCATCTGACTGTCTGTCTCTATGTCTGTATGTTCTATTTGTTTGTCTGTTTTTATAGATAAATAATTATCCATCCATCCACCAACCTATTCATTACCATATCCCTCACTTGTGTACATAAACTGACACATATGTATCACGTAATTTTAGGTAGTACCTATAAATACACTTATCGTACTCACTTATAAACCGAGTCCAACTACAAACTGCGCATAATGCACTGGCACATCTGGGTCTGTGCAGGTAGTTAGGAGTAATCAGTAGAACAAACAATATAGACCCTGTTTTGCAGGCTCATGCTACGGCAGATCAGGATCTTTGTCGTTTGCTGTCTGACTCAACTTATATGCGAGTATATACGGTATATGCATAAACCTCCATATGTACAACACGTACATTTAGGTAGTATTTTTTACTTTCTTGATCCTTTAAAAAGGAATTATCGATTAATTCAGTTTTGTCTTTCATCATTGTCTACACGATGATCAAAACGTGTTACCAACGTAACCATTATATATACCCAAAAGACTGAACTAACAATAAATGATCATTTCATGCTATGGCACAGTGACTTGACTTTTCATCAGTCTCTAATTAAGGTTACAGAAACTTAGATTCTGTAGAGGTTTCCGATTGTTTCAGAAGTGAAGAAACATTAAAACAGCACACAGCAGACAGCTTATGCATCGATTTGCTTTTGTGTGCTGATTACGCATCTAGTTACTGAATTAATGTTGGTTTTCCAAGTTATCAACCAGCATACTTTCCTAACTGGAATTCTCATAGTTAATGGCTCGGTCAGCTTTACGTGGTTCAGCGTAAATGCTTTTCAGAGATTCTTGACCTCTTTCTCCGTATTTGTCTATCATATGTTTTAGACAGGTAACGATAAATATGCTCATCTTATGCGACATATTTCTCAGCTATTGAACAAAACAGTCTAATTCAATTAGAAACGTTTGGGCCCCGAGTGGCTGAGTGGTCTAAAGCGCTCACCTATACCTAGCACAGCGCCATCTCACCTCAGTCATCGTTGGTTTGAGTCTCGGGCACGGTCAATGTTGGTATGTGAGAAAGCTTGTCAGTAGCATCCCGTGGGTCGATGGGTCTTACCGGGGTTTGTACGGGTTCCATACTGGCCGCTATGTATGGTGTGGTGAAAAATGGTGTTAAAAACCAATCTGATAATAAATATATATTGCTTATTCTATTGCACTCATTTAAAAGACCCAACTTTTTGAGATGATTTCGAACCGAAGTTTTTTAAATAATAAACAAAAAAAAAAAAATGAAACGTAAAATAATTTGAAATTTTAGCCCGATGTCTTCATAGTTATCTTTATTAAAATTTCGAATGTCTACATACATACATACATACATACATACATACATACATACATACATACCCGTGCACGAAAGCATGAACGCACGTACACACACACACACACACACACACACACACACACACACACACACACACATACACACACACACACAAAATGTATGTTCATGAGTTCAGCATGAATTCCTAACTGCTGAAAATCGATGCTTAATTCAGATGCAGTTTTGGCAGATCATGTCTTTGTTGATAAACCTAACACTTATTATTTTTATTTGTCGGCTGCCTGATCAAATAGACTTCTAATTCATAGGTTGACATCCTGAGGCGAATTTTATGTACAAATTATTAACAAATCCATTAAGCTAGGAACGATTATTTTAATATCGAAGCTTGCCGCGTGGGCAAGACGCCGGCAAGCCTCCGTGATTTGATTTAAGTATGTAATTCGAGTCGTATACGTGACTAATCTTACAATGTTGAAAGAGCTATTAAAAAAATCCCAGCTGTTATCAACTTTGTACTGTACGCTTCAAGGTTTATGACTACTTTCCTCTGTACGTGTAATCAATTTGTATGTACAGTCTTGATCTATATAGTTCAGGCTAGAAATGGGTAGTGTTAATGCTTGAGCATTGATATAAGATCTTTTGTTTCCCAAGGCTGAATGCGACTCATTTTCATATAAGACCTTTTTTTCTAACCCATTCGCGGGAGACTCTAAAGTTATTAAAAAAAAATTAATAAATATATAATTTGATTAACTACATTTGCTTGTCTTTGCAGACCTATTTGTTTTATCTACCATAAATACCTATATGTTTTATATACCGTAAATACCTATATGTTTTATATATATTATGATAAAGATTTTATCATAATCTTCTTCTCATTTCTTGCTATGAGAAGGAATTACTCATGATTTATGAACAGTCTCGGTCCATGGTTAGAGAGAGAGAGAGAGAGAGAGAGAGAGAGAGAGAGAGAGAGAGAGAGAGAGAGAGAAGAAAAAGTTCGGCTCACTTAAGAAGGTGTCACGCATAATGGTGTAGATACGACTACATTCCTTGGGGAAAGTTCGGCAATGCGAGGGTACGGGATCTGTAAAAAGATAGGTGAGACCTCTCTAGCTCTGGGACTAACAATTGAAGACACAAGCGGCGCGGAGCGTTATTTATACTGGTTCAAGATACCCTTGGCCATATTTGGTAAAGATGCTGGTACCAAGAGTATCATGCAAGCAGCGCATGTATCCGTCCCAAAGCAGAAAGAGACCCAGGCTACCCTATAGAATCGAATATGTTCTTTACATTATAATCCTCCTAATCAGCATTATATTCGTGTCAGGAAAACGGTTAAACCTTAGGTTACTAAGTCAGACAGAACGCTAGGAATTTTTGCCACTGAGTGTTGTTTCTGCTGAGCTAGCATACGCATGTATAATACAGGAGAGAATATTTGTACTTGTTGTAAAGGAAGCAATCTTTATCAAAATAGAATATAGTTCTAGTAAATAAAGTTAATCTCCATATATTTTTTTTAATGGAATTTACTCCCAATATAATTTAATGAAAAATTGATCCAATGAAAAATTAGTTTTAATACTATTTAGAGAGAATTTCAATGTTATTACTTTTACTCAAAAATTCTATCCTAATATATACCATAAAGAGTGCAAACAGTTTGAAGAGGCAATAAAAAGAGAATTACGTTTTTATTTTACCTTTAGAATCAGTATCATCTTACATCAGCACAAGTTTGAGAAAGTAAGGTTTTTTGTTTCTTCTGGTCTTGTAATTTTAATATTTTTCAATCAGTCCGGAGGCTGTGAATGTACAAGGGGAATTATTCCTGTTTCGAAAATTGTTACTTTCCTTACGACGTTTGCTCCCCTATCTCGTATTTTCCTACAATAATAATAATGTACATAGTATTTCAGTTGTTATGTGAAAACTTGATTTCTGAAATACTTAAGAAGTCAGTTTGTGTCATGTTAAAAATACCCGTCTTCGGCATTCTTTGTACAAACGTGTCACTTAACGTTGTTTGATGAATCAAGCTTACACATTTGTGCTGATGCGTAAATATATTGAATTTATTTCATTTTTAAAGTAAATGAGATGCAACCCGGTTTTTCCATCAAACTCACAGTATGTTAAAAACCGAAATGAAATACTAACTTTATAAACACTCAAAATGTAATTATAGAAGAATTTTAAATTTTAGAAAGAAAGAAAACGTTAAAGTCCCTGAAGGGTTTGTTATAGAAAAGGACGATATAGTGAATGTCAAAGAGTATTTAAAAGTCTGAACACTTGAAACAAGTTATTGTACTTTTCTTAGCAATAATTCACACACTATTGTCACTCATTAAACATAATACAATTTGTCATTAAACACATAAATTATATTTATACTGTATGACAGGTAAATCCTTATCTAGAAACTTTGCAAAAAGCAATATAAAGCAAAGTAAATACATCGTACAGGAGTCTTTGATAACAAACATGGTTCGGTGCTGGTAACCTACAGCCCTATTCATCACTCTATATGCATACAGTTTTCGTGCCACGGTTTTACAAAAGTTCTGTAATTTTTTGTCTCAAATTAGATTTTACATTATTGTGCTTATAACACTTGTTGCGATATTTGAAGTTTTGCAGAGGAAGAGATAAAAAAAAATGAAAGTAAAATAACTCAATATCTTGCAATTATTTTGTCAACATTTCCTTAGAGACTGTAATTAGGCTTATCTTTTCAGTAGAATTCAAGACATTACTATTTTATATTATTCTTTGATGCGTTTTTAAATATAGAAAACAAATATTTATTATTGCCAACAACAAAAGACAAATATTTGGTTTATTATTTTTGTTTCAAAATTTCAGACTGAGGAATGCATACGAATTTACCGTATGCATGCATGTGTAGCTACAGTGTTCATTTAAATTGTGTATTGTGCATATGCGATTTGTGCTTTTGAATTTCTTTAATCTTTAAAGTTCTTGGTTAAATCATGTAGTCCCTATCAAAGTTACATTAGAATATACATTGTATTTTGTTTTATTTTATTTTAGTATGTATCCTATCTAAACAAACATTTCTTATTTCACTTGACTTGACTGAGACCAGTATGATGAAATACTAATAATGTCCAAGAAAAGTTGTTTATCAACACAGGAAAACAATTATCATTATCGACGGTAAACATTAACTGAATGCATAGCATGAAATATTTGAAAGAAGCTTAAGAAATGTGATACTGTTGTGAAGTGGATTGTGAGTAGTCTCCCTTATGTTAGGTTCTTTCGAAATGTTTACAAATCAAAATCATATTTGAGCATTTGATTAAAAAATTGCTTTGAATGTGTATAATCTCCATGGCAACCACGACAAAAAGCTTCACCATCGCCATACTACAATAGCAACAACTACTACTATTGAAGAAACCTCAACTAAATTTTATAAATCAAACAGTTTTAGCCTACCATGGTTGTTCTCTCACGTAGATGACAGGAGTTTCCTAAAACCCCTACCGTAACACCCTATGTGATCAAACCCCATGTCGTCGCGGCCGCTTGAGGAGACTTATATGTACATTTGGCCAAGTGAATGGATCATACGATTGAAATATACGGAAAGTAGAAGGAGATTACTGGTATCAAAATTCAGAAGAAAATAAAAACAAAAGGATTGAATTAAGAGATAAATTTAACTTTAAAAAAAGTCAAACGATCCTAAAGTTATTAAAAACAAATGACGTCAACCCACATGTGGCACTTTCAAAAGAAAATATTGCCCTTAAAATTACTCATTAAAGTTATTTGAAAACACAGATACATAGTATCTCTATCGGCTCATTCGTGTCTCCTTCATTGTTTCTGACCCTAACCCTTCAACCGCTTGATATACTAAGATTACCAGTCACATGCACGTGCAACATAATAAAAATGAATTAGAGACAAAGACTGACTATGTGCTGTCAATGTCAAGAGCTTTGCATTGTTCTTCATCCAACACTAATTTAATAGCTGTTTTTGTGCATTGTTATTCATGCCAACACTAATTTAATAGCTGTTTTTGTGCATTGTTATTCATGTCAACACTAATTTAATAGCTGTTTTTGTGCATTGTTCTTCATGCCAACACTAATTTAATAGCTGTTTTTGTGCATTGTTCTTCATGCCAACACTAATTTAATAGCTGTTTTTGTGCGTTGTTCTATATTTCTGTATCTAAATTGCCCAACAACGATCCTTGTAATTCATTTTTGTGGCAAATTCAAGTTTGATCTCGTACATGAATATATATATATATATATATATTGCATACTGTGCAGCAGCTGAAGCTGACTTACATTAGTACACGTCACTCCCACTCACCCCCATGAAGTAGTAATGTTGTATGCCCTGTACATGGATTGTGTCACAGATATATAAAAATTGAACTAAAAATTGTAGTTAAAAATGTTTCTTCTGCATAATTAATGTAAATATATTTTGCTTTACTTCATGCAGGGGCATTGGGTGGTCGAGTGGTCTAATTCGCTCGCTATTGCATACCACTCACACATCTAACTTCAGTCCGCATGAGTTCTGGCTTTGTCTAAACCAATTTGGGTACGAGATAGCTTGCCAGTAGCTTCCCGTGGGTCTGCGATTCTGCTCGGGTTCTTTATCTACCAAATATAACTTTCCTCAAATGAATGAAATAAAATACATATAACATATGTACTAATTGTATCATTCAATTATAACATCACCACCATCATGTCTTACTAACAATGCAGACACATGCAATCTGTATTTCTGTTCATCTGTTTGTTAGCTTGCTGTTCCTTGTTTAATATTCTGTTTTATTATGTACCCATCATTATATAAATTGTACTAACGACTACTTTTACCGACATTGATTACAAACGTTGTATCAGATACGTATCTGATCTCATTTATTTTTTTCATGTCAATAATGACGTCACTACCAACGAAATACACTTGTAAATAGGTACGTGTAACAGTTGTGCTATATTTAGGCAATGTACTGTTACGACTCAAGGTCTTAAATATGTAACGGAAAGAAGCGAAACCAAAACGTTTAGTAAATTGAAGAAATCATCAATTTCACTAGAATACAAAGTAGAAATTTAAAAGACGCAGTATTGTGAATTAAATCCCAAATAATCATAAATGTTCTATCAAAATTCCCAAGGTATTGAATGTTCCTAATGAATTCCAATAATCTTTGAATATATTGATGCACAAAAACTCTTGAATGCGTGATATATTCCAGTGGTATTTTCCAGAATGTTTTTGAATAATCCCAAATATTGTCTTAGTCCAAAAGACCAATGAGTACTATGTAATTCTTATGAACAATTTAAGTAAACAATTCATTTCAGGTTATATCTGAACACAGTTATAAATGATTTTACAGAGTGATCATGAAACAGGAATGAATTGTTGTTTACTAAATCTCTTTAAATAAAAACTTCACTTGAACTGCGATGCAATACATTTCCTGGAAAACCCCACAAGTCCTGGGCTTGAACTTAAATTTAAGTAGACATCTTGTTTACTTCTTAGAAGCATGACAAAAACCAGGTAGGCACAACCCTCAATCATGACAAAAATAAGGTACACAATATAAATTAAATATACATAACAGTACAATGTGAGTAGATTTTTGGAGAACAACAACGACACACAAATGTGTTTTTTATTACCAAAATAGTGTACAGAGTATATTATATCATATCATTAGTACAATATCATGATCTAGATGCTGTTATCGCGTCTCGTTTGAGAGCAAAACATCATCGGATCTTACGAGACTCACGCTATCAAACGAGACGCAATACAAGCACCCAGATGATGTTACTACGCTAATAATCTGACCATACCTCTCTGCTTCGATCCGTTGTATCCGACTATAACTTTTGTATGATTTAATGTTGAATGAAATATAATAAACACCACACACACACACACACACACACACACACACACACACACACACACACAAGGGTTGTACTCAACTTTTTGGAAATGTGTAGATAATTAGAGTATTTCATCTTCATCATTCAGCACATTTTAGTAAGCTGTATGGTTATTGAATTTTGCACCATTATCTTTCATTCTTTCTTTCTTGTTATATTATGATCATCATATTATAGCGAAGTATAAAATCTCAGTGAAAGTTGAAAGCCATTGATATTGACCAAATTCATCCTTCACAGTTCAGGTTACAAGTAAATTAATAACGTTGAAGCCGCGTTCTCGAAACATTTTTGATGGGCTGGCATTTGAATTAAATCACATATTTCGAGACTAGCATAACACCTTAGAAATTGTTTGACATTTCAATATTTTTTTAGCTGCGACTCGTATTCAATATAAACAAAGCGTCAAAGCAAAGAAAAGAAATTCTCCTTGCCATCAGTGGCTGCTATCAATAAGGATGATGCGATGATTTGATTAACTACATATGCTTGTCTTTGCAGACCTATGTGTTTTTTTTCTACCATAAATACCTATATGTTTTATATACCGCAAAGAGTGCAAACAGTTTGAAGAGACAATAAAAAGAAAATTATGTTGGTTTTTTTTTTTTTTTTTACCTTTAGAATCAGTATCATCTTACATCAGCACAAGTTTGAGAAAGTAAGGTTGGCTTTTTTTGTGTTTCTTCTGGTCTTGTAATTTTAATATTTTTCAATCAGTCCGGAGGCTTTGAATGTACAAGGGGAATTATTCCTGTTTCGAAAATTGTTACTTTCCTTAAGAAGTTTGCTCCCCTATCTCGTATTTTCCTATAATAATAATAATGTACATTGCATTTCAGTTGTTATGTGAAAAATTGATTTCTGAAATACTTAAGAAGTCAGTTTGTGTCATGTTAAAAATACCCGTCTTCGACATTCTTCGTACAAACGTGTCACTTAACGTTGTTTGATGAATCAAGCTTACACATTTGTGCTGATGCGTAAATATATCGAATTTATTTCATTTTTGAAGTAAATGAGATGCAACCCGGTTTTTCCATCAAATTCACAGTATGTTAAAAACCGAAATGAAATACTAACTTTATAAACACTCAAAATGTAATTATAGAAGAATTTTAAATTTTAAAAAGAAAGAAAACGTTAAAGTCCCTGAAGGGTTTGTTATAGAAAAGGACGATATAGTGAATGTCAAAGAGTATTTAAAAGTCTGAACACTTGAAACAAGTTATTGTACTTTTCTTAGCAATAACTCACACCCTATTATCACTCATTCAACATAATACAATTTGTCATTAAACACACAAATTATATTTATATTGTATGACAGGTGAATCCCTATCTAGAAACTTTTCGAAAAGCAATATAAAGTAAAGTAAATACATCGTACAGGAGTCTTTGATAACAAACATGGTTCGGTGCTGGTAACCTACAGCCCTATTCATCACTCTATATGCATACAGTTTCCATGCCACGGTTTTACAAAAGTTCTGTAATTTTTTGTCTCAAATTAGATTTTACATTAATGTGCTTATAACACTTTTTGCGATATTTGAAGTTTTGCAGAGGAAGAGATAAAAAAAAAATGAAAGTAAAATAACTCAATATCTTACAATTATTTTGTCAACATTTCCTTAGAGACTGTAATTAGGCTTATCTTTTCAGTAGAATTCAAGACATTACTACTTTTTATTATTCTTTGATGCGTTTTTAAATATAGAAAACAAATATTTATTATTGCCAACAACAAAAGACAAATATTTGGTTTATTATTTTTTGTTTCAAAATTTCAGACTGAGGAAGAAAATTTGAGATATAGAGGGAAACTGGATCCACGTTCATCATATTGGATCCACATTCATCATGCTGAATCCACATTCATCATCCTGAATCCACATTCATCATCCTGAATCCACATTCATCATCCTGAATCCACATTCATCATCCTGAATCCACATTCATCGTCCTGAATCCACATTCATCATGCTGAATCCACATTCATCATATTGAGTCACATTCGATTACTTCATAAACCAGTGAAACGGGGAAATAACTTTTTGTGTGCAAAGTAACCCCTAAGTTGCACCCTATGCCCTTAAAGATCTCTCCAAACTTAACTTTAAATGTAATGAACATGAAGAAGTCAGAACATTTACTAATTCGGTCGTGCTAGAGAAAATGTCGATTACGACAGGCACATTTCTAATTCATTACTAAGATGATACGCGTTTCTATTTTCTTTCTTACTGTCTCTTCTTTATTTCTCGTATTTTTGGTAAAGAAGGTCTTTCCTTTGCATAGCGATGCAATACAGACAATGAACCCTAACAATCCTCATATTCATGAGATAAGTACGAGTTTAAAAGACATTCATGAGATAAATATGAGTTTAAAAGACATTCATGAGATAAGTACGAGTTTAAAGACATTCATGGGATAAGTACGAGTTTAACAGAGATTGGTATATGTCTATACCTTATACAAAACTTTGCAACTAAGTCTTTATAATACCGTTTTTAAAATTAGTGTTAGAGATCTATTCTGGACGTTAACATTTGCAGTGTCACAACAACGGTAAAGGAAGAAATTTTTTTTATTTTATTGCGAACACTGCCTTCAGAATTACCGGCCTTAGAAGACAGTAAATGCCATAAATGACGGTAAGTGTTACTTGATCACATTTACCGGTACATCACACGTGTGAATACATTACACATTCAAGAATTAATGACACTTGCGGGTACATCACATGTATGGATACATTACACATCAAAAAGATGACTTCATGATATTTACGGGTACACCACATATGTGAATACATTACAGACCAAAGGATGACTTGAGGACATTTACGGGTTCACCACATGTATGAATACATTATCAAATAACCATCGATACTTATTGAGAGAAATACTTATGTCTTCGTTGGGAAGCGGAGCGTAGACTCCATTAAAATATTAAAGTAGGGCATTTCGACATGAAACATAACTAGTTCTTGTTCGAACTATGTCAGAAAACTGTTAATCGAAAGAGACTTACCAAAGGTAGTGCTGTTCGTTGCAATTGCGTAGTTCTAGATATAACTTCATTTTTTTTTTCTTCTTTTCATTGCATTGTACAGGCAATAATAAAAGAAGTGAAAACGATTCTGTCACTTGCATTCTCTTTATCGTGTAGCCGATTGCTTCAACAGTCTTTATTTTTAACCTGAAAGCCCCGCGATAATACAAAAATGCAACAGACTGCTCAAGATGGCATCTGTTATCAATTGAAATTCGTCACCTAACGGGAGATCTTATTGGGATGGCCAAAGAGTAATGAAGTCATTGCAGCTGTATTGGTCATAATGTTTTGCACAAAATTTGTTTTTCGCATTTTAGTAGACTAGGATCGATTAAAACGGAAAAGATAGTGGAATAAAAATGTCCTATTTGCTTAATTGAAAGGAAGCACTATCGAGGAATAATGCAAACGAGGACAGGGGTCTTATCTCTATCGTCACAAGTATACTGCTTGTAATATAAACCCCCTCACCGAGATTCGGGTGATACGATAATTCGCAAACTTGGTGCAGACTGCATGGAAATATGCAATGAGGTAGAAAGACATCCATTTATCTTTTATCTTAAAATTGAATGACTACATCATTAAAAGAAAGGCATTCTAAGAGCATTCATATTAATTGTAATTTTGTATCAAAACCGACAGATGGGACAGGGAATTGATTTACTGGTGTTTAAAGACACATTCAATTAATACCGATACTTGAAGCGTGATCTGGACAGCATAGTAGCGACACGCTAGGCACTGAACTACCGCCCCCACCCCAAGTAGATGAAGAAAAACAAACGACTACCATTATATTTTAATGGAACGATATCAGAGTCCACTTTAGACGAGTGTCCCATAATTAAACATTTGCGAAGTATTTTAATCGTTCGGAGTTGAAATAAAATATTACTAATAATTAAACGGAGTGACGCTTTGATGTTTCTAAAACTGGCCGTGATGTGTGAATACAAGCGATAGTCTGCTTTTTCATGCCTCGTATCAGTGGCGTCACAAGCGGGGTGCTTGGGGGAGGGGGGCGGGGGGAGGGTGCGAGCCGCACCGGGTGACACCATCAGAGGGGGTGACACCAAAATTACTGTCTATAAAATTTTTGAATTTTTGTGCAGGAAGGTGGTCCTTGGGGGTGACACCATGAGTTCCGCACATGACTGTCAATAAAATTTTTGAATTTTTGTGCAGGAATGGGATACATGGGGGTGACACCAACCCTAGTGACGCCACTGCCTCGTATCCATGTAAATGTTCAACATCATGTATGAATTTAGATCGTAAGAGGCAAAGGACTTCTATTCCTCCGTGATAATTAATTTTAGTGTCGCCAAATTTTGCGATCATGATAAAATAACAGTTGGATATATATGTCAGGACACGACCAATGCAGTTTGAATTTCAAATATGTCAGGACAAGTCACGCTGACTTTTTTTGTCAGATCGCTGATAACCAGCTAAATTTTCTTTACTATATCATCGCAACTGTAGTTGTGAGTCATTGTGCAGTCTATGATAACCCTTTGTAGCTGAGAAATTCTTCTGACTCTCGACACCGCTAGATAACCTAAATTTGACCATTCGATGCGATCATCAACAATCCAGATATTTGTATCAGAAATAGCTAATCCTTGTGACGAATGAATCGTTATAGCATATCCTAAAATCCACGGAGACTTATCCATCGTTAACACGCGCTCAACAGCACTCACAGGAACAACCATAATATCATTAAGAACGAGTTTTTGTTTCTCATTAACTACAGGAATCTCAACTACAATCTTTTATTTGCGTGTCTCTGCTGGGCGATAACACAATCGCACAGGTAAATCTGAAAACTTTTCTTCATGTAATAGAAATAATTGTTGTTGAAGTGTATCACGAACTATCTTCCGACTTCCAACTATCAAATCAGCAGGCCTCCATAAATTCCAAAAATTATTCATCGTAGTCTCTGGAATTACTTCACGCATTATCTCACATTGAATTTTATCTGGCTGCAGTCTGATTAACCTTTTAAACTCTTTCAGTGGTTCATCAATTGATCTATGATCATCAATTATTTCCTCATAATAATTTACGAACTTTTTCAGCCATTCATGTGGGGATGATCCGACAAAAGGTGGTGGTTGACCGTGATCGCCACACATTATCACAGCAGTATTTTTCGTCAATAACCAGTCAAGAAATATTTTTAATACCTCCACAGACACTGTACATATTTCATCCCAGATAATAATCTTAGGGATGTATTTCTGACCCATTCGCTTAGGAGTCCATGTATCTCCCTTCCGTCGGAAGAAGCTGTGATAAGTATGAGATTTAACTCCTCGTTCGTTCATTTCTCTGGCGAGTCTATGTGTCGGCGTCAAAACAACCATATCAAACTTCCGAAATAATTCAATAGCACGTGTTATTTCACCAGAACCTCCAGGTCCATTGAGATAAACAGTCTTATGTCTGGTCACAGGATCATATACCGATGGAGCCGATGAAAGTTTTGACATCTGTTTATTTTTATAATATATTTCCTTAGATTCAACGTCGGTGGATTCAGAATAACCAAGAATTTTTTCCTCGCTTTATTCTCCATTCGCCCCATGATGCATCAGCGCCGATATGAAAGTGTTTTAGCAATCCTGCGTTTTGTTATTGATATAAAATGAATCTGTGGCGACTCTAACCGCGGTATCATAAAATCTGTTTATCATCGATAATAAATTTATCGAAACGTACGCTAGCACGGAAGATCTTAAATGAGCAAACTGTGGTGAGTCACCATCAGTGTAAATAACAATTGTACCTAATTTAGTTCCGTCCGATAAATTAACATTACTTCTACTTATAAATGTGCTTCTCTCCGTTGTATCAGCAATTATAAAATCTAGTTCGGCTTCGTCGATGATTAATCTTGTACAATGTCGTTTATGATCATATGATCCTCCTTGCGTAAATTTACCAATTATTTTTCTGCCAAGATCTTTTGCAAGTTTATTTTCGAGATCTGTATCGTCTGGATTTTCATCAGGGGAATATTTCTTCTGTTGTGGTAAATAAACTTGTTTCTGCGGACGATATGATATAATATCTTCACTTACAACCAATGATATTAATATTTTTACATCAAGCATATATCGTAAATAAACTATTGAAGCCCAACCGCGTTCGCTAAAATGTTTTCCAAACCAAACAGCAACAATCGGATCAAGGTTGTTCGGCGCAAACTCGAATGACTCAATGCAGGTGAACCCAGTTAAGTCAAAATCTGGTAAGGGTCCATTTATCGCGAATCTGATCATCTCGTGTGTTGGATGTCCAAATCGCTTGAAATACTCAGAACACTCACCCGCTCCAAGAAAACTTCCAGAATAACATGCAACCTTATCAACCAAGATAACATCTTTGTGATTGTATTTAGTATTCCATAATCCGCCGTGTCCGTATTCGATACAACTGCGTTGGACACCTTCAGGAAATTCTAAACGTGTTGGTTTCCTTGAATTTTCCTTCTGAGCAGCGTGAGCAACAACTGACGGAGCGGTAAAACAGTTACTGAGTAATCGTTCGATAACATCAGTATCGTTCATGTATTACAACGCAAGATTTTTCATTTCGTCGTGGAGAGATTCTTTACGATAAATATCTCCATTGGGCCGCACAAACTGATCACAGTTTATAGATTCTGAACTTTGAAACAGCCAAACGGATACAGGGTCACTCTTAATGATAAATCTGATAAAATCAAACATATCATCATTATAGAATTTAACAGTTCGATTTCGTGGAAATATTGTTATATCCAAAGGCCACGCGTGTGCGTTATGATAAATAATCTCTATCGAAGCTACATTTTTTTTTACATTTCGAGTCAAACAAAATCTCTCCGGTTAGTGTTTTCACCCTTATTGGAAATCTTAATTTTTCCAGTTCAGCAACGTATTTGATAAACGCTCCGTATCTTTAACTGTTTCTGCCCACTCATTTATTTTTTTACATCTTAGATCCGTTAAACCGTTTCCACGTATCGCGTTTGTGAAGTGTTCTGTAACTAGCTCACCAACAGAATTCAAGCGAGAAATTTTCATTGGCAGGTGGTCGTCGAAGTTAGGTTTATCATTCAGCGGATATGTCGCAAAAAAACTGCCGTCACATGATATGCTCGTTCATAATAAAGTCTATCAATTCCAGTCAGTATTCCTGGTTTTGAATTTTTATTTAACTGAGAATATTTCCAGTGTCGTGTAATCGAGCAGGGTCACGTTTGTCACGGATAATCCATGTGTCGTCTGTAGCCACAATAAATTTTATTCTAAAAATATATTTTTGTTCAACGTCAAGATAATTAATAATTGTCGCTGCTCGCTTGTCAATCATTGTAGCATCGACGTCTTGCATAATTCTAAATGTTGCCTACACATGAACCGCGCCATCATTGCGAAATTTTCTATTGGCTTCAGTGACACGATTTATTAGAATCTTATTAATCTTATTTGTTAAATCAACCAGAGCTCGCCTCGGCAATTTAGGGGTTATTCTGTCAAGATCAAATCTGTCTTTAGAGGGCTTAATCGCAGATAATCTCGCAAAATCCTCCATATTCTAATTAAGGCAAATATATATTTAAATTGAAGATTAACTAATTATATATATATATATTTATATATATATATATATATATATATATATATATATATATATATATATATATATATATATATACCTACCTATATATATATATATATATATATATATATATATATATATATATATATATATAATGGTTCAAGCAAAGAATAAATATAAGTGGTTGATGATTGGTTCTCCAATTCCTTGTAACAGGCCTTGCATAAATTAGTTCTGTGGATATCACATGCAAAGTGTGCGTCGCATAGGTATGGGACCACAACCGTGTTTGCGATGTGGCGTTGGGGTCAGAGGAGAAACGCAGCTGTGTTTAAAATGCGGTGGTAAAAGATACAGAGAGCTGAAACGATATTATGATAAAAAAATAACACCGGCAACATCGTTGCTGGTGATAAATCTCCTATAAACAACGTCGAAGACTATCTCGCCAGATTTCCCCGCCAACAATAAAATAATTTTTAGACAAATAATATTATTATATAAATGGAGCAAAATGAATTTGTAACACATCCCGTCACTGAAAATTATGAGGTCTCTCGTGATGGTGTAATCAGGAGCTGTCGACTAAAAATCCACTCGCTTGTGCTGATAATACTGGTTATCTCAGATTTACTGTTGGGAAAAAAGATATCTCTGTCATAAATTCTTATACGAATGTTTTCACGGATTAATCGAAGACGGACTTGTGATCACTCATATTGATTCAGATCCGAAAAATAAATCTTTGTGTAATTTACAGGCTATTACACAAAGTCAGAATTCTGCACTTGGTGGTACTGGGAAATATAATAAATTTCCCAGGGCGATTAAATCTGTGAAGGTGGAGACTGGCGAAGAAAAACAATTTCCCATGGATGAATGCAGCTGGCAAATATTTTGATATTTGCACGCGTTCGGTACAACGTGTCGCAAGTAAAATAACCAAATCGGCATTTTCAAAGAAGAATAAACAAAAAATAACATTTCAGTATCTCCAGAGAGACACAGTCAATCCCGAATCTATTTTAACTCAATTGTAGTTGTTTACAATATGAAAGGAGATAATTCTGTCAAGCAAATCTTTCTCCGATAGAGTAATTAAGCAGTAGTCTTGCTTGTTACTGCGTAATGATATATGACTGTCCCTGATAATTCAGAAAAACAAGAAGTCACACCCCTCTTGCGTGCAAATCCAGGTAAGCTATTTTTAGATTTCCAGGTAAGATAACTCGCGAATAACATCCGGCAGATTTATTCAATTCTATAAATGTATGTGCGATTAATAAATGCAGATATTTTATATGGTGTTTGGAAATTAAAATAAATTACTGAGCAGTTAACGCAATTATACAACAGTTGTGATTTATTCAGTATACTGATCGCTTGTAGAAACTGCCCGTTAGGTAACTTCATATTAATGTTTCAAACATATATCTGTAAGAATGATCCGTGGCCCAGTGCTAACGTGTCGGATTCTCATACTCGAAGTCTGGCGCACCAATCCCGCGATTGACAAAATTGTTGACGGTGGGCGAAATTTTTCAATTTTTCATTAATAATTGGGGGCTCCAGCCGAAGGAAAATTCATCTACACCTCCTCACCACGTCGAACAACGTGGTGAGTGCCGTTTTGCACTCTCCCTGGGGTTTGATGTGTGTGTGTGTGTGTGTGTGTGTGTGTGTGTGTGTGTGTGTGTGTGTGTGTGTGTGTGTGTGTGTGTGTGTGTGTGTGTGTGTGTGTGTGTGTGTGTGTGTGTGTGTGCATAAAATTGAAAGCCTTGACAACCCTCGGACTCTCTAAAATTTCGTTTCGTATTTAGCGATTCACAAGGTAGTCTATGCATGAAATTTGAAAACTGGAGCCTCCAAAATAAACAGTAGCGGTGATGAGCTCTCAACCTCATTAAAGGGTACCCCACACAAGGGCATTCAGAAGGAATGTCGTCCAGAAGAAAGGCCTCATATGAAGGGACCCCATGGAATGGCAAAAACTGGCAAATGAAGGGACCCCATGGAATGGTATCCGCTCATCATTCCTGCTGTTTATTCTTTGTTTCATATTCTGACTCAGATTTATTTTTATTTTTATTCTGCTTCAGATTTATTATTTTTATTTTTATTCTGATTCAGAAATGATCCCTCTTGACGAAAGTTAAGAGGAGTTTTGAAAGTGAAAGTTGTATTTATTCTGACTCAAATTCAGATTATAATATTTATTCAGAATCGGAAATATTTTTTTAATTCTGATTCAGATTTATTCAGATTATAATATTTATTCTGATAGTAATATTTATACAGAATCAGATTTTAATATTTATTCTGATTCAGAGCATAATATGTATTCAAAATCAGATTATAATATTTATTCAGAATCAGATTATATTATTTTTTTCTGATTCAGAACTTTTTTTTATTCGGATTAAGATTTATTCAGAATCAGATCGTAATATTTATTCAGAATCAGATTATAATACTTATTCAGAATAAGATTATAATATTTATTCAGAATCAGATTATAATATTTATTCTGATTCAGAGATACTTTGATTTTTATCTTTTTATTTTGATTCAGATTTATTCAGAATCAGATCATAATATTTGTTCAGAATCAGATTATAATATTTATTTTGATTCAGAAATATTTTTATTTTTATTCAGATTTATTTTTATTTTAATTTTTATTCTGACACAGATTCAAATTTATTATTTTTTTTTATTCCAACAAAAGTTGCTACGAACGTACATATAAACTTATTGTCAAAACTTCATTCCTTAAATCAAGAAGGTGTCAGTAAGTCTAAAATGTATCCGTGACAACAGCGGATTATGACATCGTAGAGAAACCGGATTAACAGGTACTGACACAATTAAAAACCCAGGAGGTACTTCAGGGGTAAATGAATATAAGATATATTCCTGTTGTGCCTGCCTGGATCGTTCTAGATCTATTTGATAGCTGCCATCGATTGCATCACATACAAGATTGACTGCGATCGTTGATGCAATATTGACAATACCTGGTGATATATGACGACCACCACCATCTGGATCATTATTATACTTAAGAATACTTGGAACGGGGGCTATTTTTGTCCATGCGGCAATAATCTGGGGACAGTATTCATCGATGATATCATTGACGTTTTTCTTCAGCTCGTCGGTGTTAAATCCGGGAAGTTTAAATGTTGGCAGATCTGCCTCTGACAACGAAGTTGTTGAAGTCGAATATTTGTGCAGGAATCATTGTTTATGTGGGTATTTTGCCACCAACCGCAACATATTCACAGCTAGATTCAATCACCGCCTGCAGAAGACTCTGATGAAGAGTCTCGAAGTCCGCTGCAACGTGGTTCAGGCGTTCTATTTGCTTGATGACTTCCTCCTTCAGATAATCGTCAACGGGTGGATACTCGGTTATATACTGGATGAATAACTGACGTAGTTTATGCTCATTAGTTTGTGCTTGCGATTAATTTCATTGAATAATACTTTGATATCATCTTCGCAAAATGATATCACGCCGGTGTTATCATATTTCCACATCATTTCAGCGGGAAGACCTTTGCCGCCCCGAGTGATGTGAAAAATAGGAACAGAAAATTTACCATTAACAGGGTTAGTTTTTATTGCTTTCCACAACTGAGAACTCTTATGATAATCTGGATTACTTCCCCAATACTCCTGCTTGCCTGTAACAAAATCACCACGTTGAGGTTCTG